>APFE031211205.1:0-11771 GCA_000404065.3 Pinus taeda | reverse complement strand
TCTTGCTACAACCTGGCAATTTTCTAGGTTGGGCCTGTGTTTTGCCTTTTTGGACCCCTTCCCCTCACTCAATTTCTAATATTACACTTTCCCCTAATTCCTAACATCCCTCCCTACTTCCAATAATTTTCCCAAGAATTTAGAAGCCACTTATCCCCTTCATTTCGACAAATACCTTGTCCCAGACATCGGAATAGGTTTCACTCAAATGATGTTTTTGAGTAATCAAAGATGAATTTGGGAAACCTCGAAGAGATTTTTGTCCATAATAGACCAAGGAAAAAAAAACTCCTTCCCTTTTTACACAAGTGTCATGGTTTTAGAGATATGTCAAAAATACAATCGCCTCGGGAGAATTGATGCACCTCTGAAGTGACCTTGGGAAAAATCACGTTTTCTCCTAGATTGGTTGGCCAAATTACTTTCTTAATGATTCAAATGATAACTAGAGAAAAGTATATTTCCAATGAGCTATCATGAGCTCAATTTGGGGTTGTGAAAGGCATCCAAACGTTGACTGCAACAGCACTCTGCCTTGAGGCAACCTCATTTGGCACATTTTGACCAGTCTTGGGAGATTTGATTTTTGATAGGGAAAATGAACTCCAAATTGAACAATTCTAGTTGGGCTAGAAATTAGACTCAAATAAATTTCCAACGAGCTATCCTGTGCCCAATTTGGACGGAAGGAAGGCCTCCACAAGTCTTCCGGAAAAAGCGCAACTCACAGGAGGAGGAGCACGACGCATATAACCAGGAGCGCGGCGCACACAGACAAATCGCCCAGAACATGCGAAAACTCCCTCAAATATTTGGTGAAGCCCCTATAATTGCAAGGTAAGCTCTCAAACTCACTTGTGCATCAAATTTGATAAAGAGATTTCGGGTTATTGCCGGTGATTGAATGCAAAAACATTCCATAAAGCAAACACAAGAAGACACCAAAGAAAAACCATTTTGCTAGGGTTTTGTAATAGTGTTGTTGCTGCCAAGGTTATTTTTCCTACCCTACCCCTGTCCCTTATTCCCCTATGTTATTTTTTCCCTATTATCACTACCCTAACACTACCAAAAATCATATTCTCTTTCCCCTCCTCCTATTGCTCAATTAAAACCCCAAAACCCTACCCCATCAAAATACCCCAAACTCCTCCCATATCCCTAAACAAATTTCTCCCTATACACCCTATCCCCATTTCATCACTCCCTTCCTAACAATACCTATTTCATTGTTACCCTTGGTAATAGATATTACAAAGGCACGCAGCCTCACACCATCATCAAAGGGGCAGCCTATCACAGTCCACATTGCAGTCATGTCATCACAGCATTCGTCCGAGTATGAGAGGGAGACACAGAGTGACTCATCCTCAAAAGAGCAGGCTCCCAGGAAACACCACAAGAGTGGCAAACATGTCAGGGATGAACCCACTACCCTCACCGAGTTACAAGCATGCCCTCTTGCCATGTCATGCTTCCGGCACCTATCATGTTTCGAATTTTGTCAAAGGGTGACAAATGTCAGAGTTAATCATGAGTTGGCCCATTTATTTGTGCTTCATCTACATGGAGGTCAGTCTACCTAGGCTAGGGTCAATTTCACATTAACACCCGAAGCTATATTAGTGGCAACAAGTATACCAAATGTTGGGGAGTAGTGGCATAAGAAGAAGAAGGTGGAAAGGCAACACTATGAGCCTTACATAAAAACCAAATTCTTGAATGAGCTCACAAGAGTATTTTCCTTTAGATACTTGAAGAATGAGTATGCTCCACTCATGAGAATGATCATGAAATACTTCAGCTGTGAGGGGAAGTTCTCGTGACTGTATGCCTATCACATCCGCTTGCTCATGCACTTTACCAGGGTGAGGATGATGAACCTCCCGTTTTTCATATACAGGAATATAGAGAGGATGAACACCTTCATGCTACATAAGACCCCTCAGCAGCAGCTTAATAGTGTGTATCACTTCGCTCTTATCCGGGTTTTGGTGGATCATTAGTTGGGATTGCAGGGCATTTCTTGGGAGGACTTCATCTCCTGTGACTTCTTCAACACACCACAGGTACTATCATAGCCCAAGCAAGAGTTGGGTGGTTCTTCTTATCAGCATGAGCATCATGAGACCACTACCATGCCAGTTTTCGTTACATATCAGAGACGCAGTAGGCACTTGTTTGCAACAGCAAAGCGAGTGTTATCTCCACCCAGGGTGGAAGGGGCCTCCCTTCTGGCATCAACTACACAGGTATTGGACAAGGGCAAGGAGCCCGTGTGTGATGAGGGACCATCAGGTGTACAGGAGACTGATGTCATCCTCACTTAGGATAAAGAGGTAGAGGCAGAAAATGCCAAACTTAGGATGACCATTCAGGAGCAGGATTTGGAGATAAGAGACTTGATACTCAATATGGAGAGAGCTAGATGGGTCATCAAGTATCTGGAACAGAGAAACAAACAGCTTGAGGACCAACAAACGATCATGGAGCTGCAAAGCATCCGTGAAAATTGACAAGCTGCCCAGCAGAGGAGGATCGAGCTCACTACCTTGGAGCAAGAGATCAACAACGACCGTGAGTCTTGGTTAGATCAGGTCAATCTACACTTGGAGAAGTTGTTGGAGAAGGCAAATAGGGACAAAACCATATTGAGGAGGATGGCTTGTCATTACAGGGGACGGAACATGAGCACAAAGGCCCGAATAAGGAGCTTGAAGGCCAAACTGAGCAAACCAACAAAAGAGACAAAAGAGCAAGATCGGCTTCGAATCTTGGCTGACGCTTTAGTGTTCCAACATAGTGCTTCTTAAAGAACCTCCAGCCCAAATTTCAAAGAATTTGGGAAAATTTTGGTCGCATGGTAATTTTTTGGCACAAACACAAGTTTTTTCTCTATACGCGTCGCGCCACCGGTGCAAAGCGTAAGATTGGGAGCTCCAAATGACGAATGGTTTGCATTTTTGGATTTAGCATGCAAAATCACAACTACTGGAACATGGAGCAAGAAATTTGGAGAAGATATTGGCCACCAAAGGGGCAAAAAACACTCAAAAATGGCCTCCCTGCCCCTATTTTGGCACACAGGAAGCAGTCTTGGGAGAATGAAGATTTGGAGGGGCCAATTAGCTCCAAATTCAAAACTTCCACTTGGGTTGGAAAGTAGACAGGCCATAATTTCGAATGAGTACACTTGGGCACATTTTGGACTCCGGAAAGTGCCTCAAAACTGGCTCCAAAGTGGCACAACGCATACAGGAAAAGGGCACGACGCATATAGGAAAAAGGGCCAGAATGCCTCTATTTTGCGAAATTTCGCTTCCCAACTTTTTGTAAGTGGGCCCACTCATATGTACTACCATTTTTTAGCACCTAAGGTGGTTTTATAAGTATTTTCACTCTAGATGGTTAGTTATCCAAGTGGAAAAGGAAGGCAAAGGGCCACCCAAGCCATTTGTCATGTTTGTGGCACTGCACCTGTAGCCGTTGTTTGGCTCTCCACCTTCATTTTGTAATGATTCGAGTAACTCCCCAACCCTTGGGCGTTCTATCTCTTCATGGCACATTCTATATATTGTATGAAAACTCTTTGCAAAGGGTTGGTTGGCTTGTAACTTCTGGGAGACTGTGGGAAAGAAACTCTGTTTCTGCATTGTATATTTTTTACATAGGATTAATGAAAGGCAATGGCTCTGTTTCATGAGATTCATGAGGTTGTGAGTGTAGAAAATGTGTCTCTTATGTTTCATATGTATCTTGTTATGTTTCATAGTTCATTTCATATTCATTTCAGTGAAATTTTCTAAGTTAGCTAAGGTGGAATTCAATTTTATTGCTCTGCCTGTGGGAAAATTTCATGTTCAGTGTTCATTCTTCTGTTGAAAAGGATTCATGTTGTCCATGCCCTTTTCACTCTTCTAAGCAATCTCTCCATTTCTGTGTTGTTTCAAACTAAGTGGCTGGACTCTCTGCCTATCTTGTCTGTCGAAGTAATCTGTGCCTTTGTATTAAGTTATCTTTTCATTGAGGTCCATTGGTCCCATACCATCCCAGAAACACAGTCATTCATAAAAATCACTCCTTGTATTCATATTCACTTACTAGCCTAAGACAAATAGTTCACTGTAAGTCATCTCAGGCCATTTCATTTATTTATTCACTGATCGTGACTCGGAGAGAGCCCTCTCCTGTTCTGGTAGGGCTAGCTACCAGACTGAGTGTGATTTGTGATTACCCTGAATTTTGCCTTCTTTCAGCCTAAGGCAGATTTAGGTGCTAACATAGTGGTGACTCCACTAGGGACAAATGGTTTGCTTGAAGATTGTTTTGCCCTAGTACATCTATCAAGCTCAGATCTGATGGTTGATGGTGAACAACGATCAGACATAAGAAGACAGCTGAAATCGTTCACCTGGCGACTCCATTCACTGAAGAATCGAGCAATCAGTGCTTCATGGTGACTCCACTGCAGAGGGATCAGTAGCTTTGAGATTTTTAAAATGGAGCGGATTGCAAGAAGATACGCTCCCATGAGCCGAGATCACATTCCACGCTTTCCAAATAAAATTTCGAAGCTATATTGGTCAAGGAACCTCCCTATGTTTAAAGATGATGGCAAGAAGGACGCTGCTTTACATCTAGTCCAATTTCACATGCATATTCACAAGTTGAAGGTTGATTTTCCCAGAGATTGCTTAATGAAGATATTCATGGCCACTCTGAAAGGTGAAGCCCAATCTTGTTATGAAAATTTGCCTGCTGCTTGTATTTACTGTCTAGTTCATGATTGTTGCAAACATGCTTCTACTTTTATTGAAAGCCTTGAAAAATACTATGAGGATGATAATTTTATGAATGATGAGATCATGGAAGCCTTGTACAAGAATCCATTTCAGCAACATGAAGAGAAACTAGAGGAGTCCCATCAAGATGCTCAGGAAACTTTGCAGCAGAATCAAGATCTTTGTACGGTGGAAAATGAAGGAATTTTGCATCTTGACAGTCAACATGAATTACATGAAATAGATCAATAGGTTGGAGAGTTCCATATAGCTGAAAGTGATGAAAGAAAAAGTGTCATTTCAGATTGGTCCCTAGAAGAAGACAACATGCAGAGAAATCAAGTTTCAAATTCAGAATGTGATAATGTTAAGACAACCATTTCAGATGTAGATTCAGATTGTGATGACCAAGAAAACCTTGTACTAAGTCCCATGAAAGAGAACTCGGCTGCTGAAATCATCTGGGATGAAGAAGACAAATTTTTGGGTCCAAATGTTCTCATGTCATTAGAACAAAGCCTTCATGAAGAGGTAATCTAGTCAGCTCTTGAACAACAAGATAAGATCTTTGCTCAAGCAAGTGAAAAAGTTCCTCTGGATGAATTTATGGTAGATGATAGAAATGTTATTGTTAGGTTTCAAGAAACATCTGAAGTTGCTTTTCTCATGATTGATGAATGTGATGAATGTAATGAGAAGCGGGCTATCGTATCGTATGAAGATGACCTACCATATATTCAAACTTCAGAAGGTCAGACCATTCAGGATTCCCTTTCAGATTCCTCCTCATATGTCTCATGTTTTGAAATGTTCTTTGAAAAGGAGATTTGTTCATCCACTTGTCCAGAATTGTTTGAAGACCAAAAACCTACTCTTATTTATGAAAATAGATCAGCATCACAAGAAAATGACACCTTGTTTCTTCAGCAGGAGGAAAGACCCTATGTTCTTCATGATCTAATGGCAGATTTGTTGCAGACAGCAGTGAAGGTCATTATTGCAGTATTCAGTGATGAAGGAGATCATGGCCAATTATGTTTTTGGATGCCCAATTACCAGTATCAATTGTTGACCAGAAGATCTGATCGGAAGAATCAGTCAAGAAGCCATCTTCTTGATTGGTTACATTGGCAGTTTGATATAGTTTGATGATATATAGTCTTGTAAGAAATGCAGGTGGTCATGTACTACCACCAAGATTTAAGTTTTAAGTTCAGTTCTTAGTATTTTGAGTTAGTTTGTTAGAGTCAAGTTTTTTTTTAGTCATGTCAGTTTGGATTGAGTAAGTTTTAGTCAAGTTTCAGTCAATAAATTGAGTCATGTTAGCTTGTTGGAATAATGGACTCCATAGCCCAATGGATGAAGGAACTGTCTGCTCACCCAAAGATCTGTAGTTCTTGGCACCTCCAAGGAGCTACCATCCCCCATTGGATCCAATGTTAGTGTCAGTCTTTGCAACCTTCCTCCAGTGATCAAACATGCTCTTACACAAGTGATTTTAAGGTGTCAAGGTCAAATTTTGTCATTTCAGTGACTCTTCAAGCAAAATTTGGTCACTAGGCATTAGGTCTAGGGTTTGATTTTACCTTTGTCAAAGTTGTCCAAATGACATTCCATATCACCATTCAAACTAAGTGTACCATCATTTAGAAGGTTGTCATTATCATGTCAAGTTCCACTGGGTCATTTTACACCTTGTTCATGCTTCAGTTGCGCCTAGGTAAGGTCATTTCCCTCTCCTAGGGTTTTGAAGGAAATTTCTCTTGGACGGTCAAATCATCGGCAAAACTTGTATCATAATGTTCATACACCTTCCCATATCCTTAAAGTATCTTATCAAACACTTCCCATCACTGAGATCCCCCAATTCCTCATTTTCGCACAAACCCTAGTTTTTTGCTACAACCTGGCAATTTTCTAGGTTGGGCCTGTGTTTTGCCTTTTTGGACCCCTTCCCCTCACTCAATTTCTGAGGTTCCACTTTCCCCTACTTCCTAACATCCCTCCGTACTTCCAAGAATTTTCCCAAGAATTTAGAAGCCACTTATCCCCTTCATTTTTCTTCATTTCGACAAATCCCTTGTCCCACACATCCGAATAGGTTTCACTCAAATGATGTTTCTGAGCATTCAAAGATGAATTTGGGAAAATGGAGAGATGTTTTTCTCCATAAAAGACCAAGGAAGGAAAACTTCCTTCATCTTTTACACAGGTGTCATGGTTTAAATGATATGTCAAAAATACAATCGCCTCGGGAGAATTGATTCACCTCTGAAGTGACCTTCAGAAAATCCAGTTTTCTCCTAGCTTGGCTGACCCAATGACTTTCTTGATGATACAAATGATAACTAGAGACAAGTAGATTTCCAATTAGCTATCATGAGCTCAATTTTTGGTTGAGGAAGGCATTCACAAGTTGACTGCAACAGCACTCTGCCTTGAGGCAGCCTCATTTGGCACATTTCGACCAGTCTTGGGAGATTTGATTTTTGACAGGGAAAATGAGCTCCAAATTGAAAAATTATAGTTGGGTTGGAAAGTAGACTCAAGGAACTTTCCAATGAGCTATCCTGCACCCAATTTAGACACAGGAAAGGCATCCAAAAGTCTTCTGGAAAAATCACGACGCACAGGAGGAGGAGCACGGCGCATATAACCAGGAGCGCAGCGCACACAGACAGGGGCGCAGCGCACACAGACAAAGCGCCCAGAACGTGCCAAAACTCCCTCAAATTTTTTGTGAAGCCCCTCTAATTGCAGGGTAGGCTCTTAAACTCACTTGTGCATCAAATTTGATAAAGAGATGGTGGGTTATTGCTGGTGATTGAATGCAAAAACATTCCATAAAGCAAACACAGGAAGACACCAAAGAAAAACCATTTTTCTAGGGTTGTGTAATAGTGTTGTTGCTGCCAAGGTTATTTTTCCTACCCTACCCCTATCCCTTATTCCCTTATGTCATTTTTTCCCTATTATCACTACCCTAACACTACCAAAAATCATATTCTCTTTCCCCTCCTCCTATTGCTCAATTAAAACCCCAAAACCCTACCCCATCAAAATACCCCAAACTCCTCCCATATCCCTAAAAAAATTTCTCTCTATACACCCTATCCCCATTTCATCACTCCCTTCCTAACAATCCCTGTTTCATTGTTCCCCTTGGTAATAGATATTACAAAGGCACGCAGCCTCACACCATCATCAAAGGGGCAGCCTAATCACAGTCCACATTGCAGTCATGTCATCACAACATTCGTCCGAGTATGAGAGGGAGACACAGAGTGACTCATCCCCAGAAGAGCAGGCTCCCAGGAGACACCACAAGAGTGGCAAACATGTCAGGGATGAACCCACTACCCTCATCGAGTTACAAGCATGCCCTCTTGCCATGTCATGCTTCCAGCACCTATCATGTTTCGAATTTTGTCAAAGGGTGACAAATGTCAGAGTTCATCATGAGTTGGCCCGTTTATTTGTGCCTCATCTACATGGAGGTCAGTCTACCTTGGCCGGGGTCACTTTCACATTGACACCCGAAGCTATATCAGTGGCAACAGGTATACCAAATGTTGGGGAGTAGTGGCATCAGAAGAAGAAGGTGGAAAGGCAACACTATGAGCCTTACATAAAAACAAAATTCTTGAATGAGCTCACAAGAGTATTTTCCTTCAGATACTTGAAGAATGAGTATGCTCCACTCATGAGATTGATCATGAAATACTTCAGCTGTGAGGGGAAGTTCTCATGACTGTATGCCTATCACATCCGATTGCTCATGCACTTTACCAGGGTGAGGATGATGAACCTCCCATTTTTCATATGCAAGAATATAGAGAGGATGAACACCTTCATGCTACATAAGACCCCTCATCAGCAACTTAATAGTGTGTATCACTTCGCTCTTATCCGGATTTTGGTGGTTCATCAGTTGGGATTGCAGGGCATTGCTTGGGAGGTCTTCATCTCCCGTGACTTCTTCAGCACACCACAGGTACTATCATAGCCTGAGCTAGAGTTGGGTGGTTCTTATTATCAACATGAGCGTCATGAGACCACTACCATGCCAGTTTTCGTTACATATCAGAGAGGCAGTAGGCACTTGTTTGCAGCAGCAAAGCGAGTGTTATCTCCACCCGGGGTGGAAGGGGTCTCGCTTCTGGCATCAACTACACAGGTATTGGACAAGGGCAAGGAGCACGTGTGTGATGAGGGACCATCAGGTGTACAGGAGACCGATGCCATCCTCACTTAGGATGAAGAGGCAGAGGCAGAAAATGCCAAACTTAGGATGACCATTCAGGAGCAGGATTCGGAGATACGAGACTTGATACTCAATATGGAGAGAGCTAGATGGGTCATCAAGTATCTGGAATAGAGAAACAAACAGCTTGAGGACCAACAAATGATCATGGAGCTGCAAAGCATCCGTGAAAATTGACAAGCTGCCCAGCAGAGGAGGATCGAGCTCGCTACCTTGGAGCAAGAGATCAACAACAACCATGAGTCTTGGTTAGATTAGGTCAATCTACACTTGGAGAAGCTACTGGAGAAGGCAAATAGGGGAAAAACCATATTGAGGAGGATGGCTTGTCATTACAGGGCACGAAACATGAGCACAAAGGCCCGAATAAGGAGCTTGAAGGCCAAACTGAGCAGAGCAACAAAAGAGACAAAAGAGTAAGATCAGCTTCGAATCTTGTCTGACGCTTTAGTGGTCCAACAAAGTGCTTCTTAGAGAACCTCCAGCCCAAATTTCAAAGAATTTGGGAAACTTTTGGTCGCATGGTAATTTTTTGGCACAAACACAAGTTTTTTCTCTATACGCGTCACGCCACCGGTGCGAAGCGTAAGATTGCGAGCTCCAAATGAGGAATGGTTTGCATTTTTGGATTCAGCATGCAAAAGCACAACTACTAGCACATGGAGCAAGAAATTTGGAGAAGATTTTGGCCACCAAAGGGGCAAAAAACACTCAGAAATGGCCTCACTGCCCCTATTTTGGCACACAGGAAGCAGTCTTGGGAAAATGAAGATTTGGAGGGGAAAATTAGCTCCAAATTCAAAATTTCCACTTGGGTTGGAAAGTAGACAGGACATGATTTCCAATGAGTACTTTTGGGACATTTTGGACTCCGGAAAGAGCCTCAAAACTAGCCCCAAAGTGGCACAACGCATACAGGAAAAGGGTGCGACGCATATAGGAAAAAGGGCCAGAATGCCTCTATTTCGCGAAATTTCGCTTCCCAACTTTTTGTAAGTGGGCCAACTCATATGTACTTCTGTTTTTCAGCACTTAAGGTGGTTTTATAAGTATTTTCACTCTAGATGGTCAGTTATCCAAGTGACAAAGGAAGACAAAGGGCCACCCAAGCCATTTGTCATGTTTGTGGCACTGCACCTGCAGCTGTTGTTTGGCTCTCCACCTTCATTTTGTAATGATTCGAGTAACTCCCCAACCCTTGGGCATTCTATCTCTTCATGGCACATTCTATATATTGTATGAAAACTCTTTGCAAAGGGTTGGTTGGCTTGTAACTTCTGGGAGACTGTGGGAAAGAAACTCTGTTTCTGCATTGTATATTTTTTACAAAGGATTAATGAAAGGCAGTGGCTCTATTTCATGAGATTCATGAGGTTGTGAGTGTAGAAAATGTGTCTCTTATGTTTCATATGTATCTTGTTATGTTTCATAGTTCATTTCATATTCATTTCAGTGAAATTTTCTAAGTCAGCTAAGGTAGAATTCAATTTTATTGCTCTGCCTGTGGGAAAATTTCATGTTCAGTGTTCATTCTTCTATTGAAAAGGATTCATGTTGTCCATGCACTTTTCACTCTTCTAAGCAATCTCTCCATTTATGCATTGTTTCAAACTAAGCTGCTAGACTCTCCACCTATCTTGCCTCACAAAGTAATCTGTGCCTTTGTATTAAGTTCTCTGTTCATTGAGGTCCATTGGTCCCATACCATCCCAGAAACATAGTCATTCATAAAAATCACTCCTTGTATTCATATTCACTTACTAGCCTAAGACAAATAGTTAAATGTAAGTCATCTCAGGCCATTTCATTTATTTATTCACTGATCGTGACTCGGAGAGAGCCCTCTCCTGTTCTGGTAGGGCTAGCTACCAGACTGAGCGTGATTTGTGGTTACCCTGAATTTTTCCTTCTTT
The DNA here is from genome assembly GCA_000404065.3 of Pinus taeda. Taxonomy (NCBI): domain Eukaryota; kingdom Viridiplantae; phylum Streptophyta; class Pinopsida; order Pinales; family Pinaceae; genus Pinus; species Pinus taeda. Next base: position 813 of record APFE031211205.1, on the reverse strand, counting down.
CAGCCTAAGGCGGATTTAGGTGCTAACATAGTGGCGACTCCACTAGGGACAAATGGTTTGCTTGAAGATTGTTTTGCCCTAGTACATCTATCAAGCTCAGATCTGATGGTTGATGGTGAACAACGATCAGACATAATAAGATGACTGAAATCATTCACGTGGCGACTCCATTGACTGCAGAATTGAGCAACCGGTGCTTCATGGTGACTCCACTACAGAGGGATCAGTAGCTTTGAGATTTTTAAAATGGAGCGGATTGCAAGAAGATACGCTCCCATGAGCCAAGATCACATTCCAGGCTTTCCAAATAAAATTCCGAAGGTAGATTGGTCAAGGAACCTCCCTATGTTTAAATATGATGGCAAGAAGGACGCTGCTTTACATCTAGTCCGATTTCACATGCATATTCACAAGTTGAAGGTTGATTTTCCCAGAGATTGCTTAATGAAGATATTCATGGCCACTCTGGAAGGTGAAGCCCAATCTTGGTATGAAAATTTTCCCGCCGCTTTTATTTACTGTCTAAAGGATTTTCATGCCTTGTTCATTGAAAGATATAAAGTCTCTTATCCATGATTAAATCTAGTTCATGATTGTTGCAAACATGCTTCTACTTTTATTGAAAGCCTTGAAAAATACTATGAGGATGATAATTTTATGAATGATGAGATCATGGAAGCCTTGTACAAGAATCCATTTCAGAAACATGAAGAGAAACTAGAGGAGTCCCATCAAGATGCTCAGGAAACTTCGCAGCAGAATCAAGATCTTTGTACGGTGGAAAATGAAGGAATTTTGCATCTTTACAGTCAA
>APFE031211202.1:105261-119544 GCA_000404065.3 Pinus taeda | reverse complement strand
TTCTTCATGTTCGACGTGAGGTTTTCATCATTGGCCTCCGATCGGACGACTCTACGGGTGTTCGACACCGGCTCATTCATTCACACGCCGTGGATTGTACCTCTAGTACCTTGAGGACCATCGTCATTATTGGTGGCACCTCTCGCGTCTGTTAACAGCGTTCATCATTGGCTGGTAATCAGACGATGTTCAAGCATGTTCGACTTCGACTCCTGTATTCACATGCTTGGACTTGTACTTCATTCGGGTTTGGATGGAGTGCAAGACCCTGGTTCTAGTCTGTTGCAAACCAGGCTGCGATTTTGTGGATCATTATTACATGACTCATTGATGGATGGCTGCACCCATACCTGAGTCTTTTAGGATGGCTGCGACCATACCTTTTGATCATCATGGTCTCTTCAGCTGGGTGGCTGCATCCATACCACAGACCTTCTTCATATGTCTTTTGGATGGCTGCGCCCATGCCTAGACTACATGTAATCAAGATATTAGTTGTATCTACGTGCAGGTTCTTCCTGGTGGTGTTCCGGTTCAGCAGTTTTGTAAAGCATTTCACCCCTCCCACTCTCTCGGGCTTCATGCTTTAGGGGGCATCTGTTACACAGTAATTTGTCCCTGTCTCCTTGTCAGTCTCCCTACTGTGTCATGAAATCAATTCATCATGCTCATGCTCTCTGAAATGGCCAAATAACCCTCTATGCCAAAGTTTATTTGATCATCGCGACTGTTATTGAAATAACCGCACTGACTGGCGGCTTCTAGTGCAACTGATGCACTGCCAGTGCGGAAGCACACGGGTTTCCCGCGCTGGTCGAATTTCATACCCAGCGCATCCTTTGTTTGTATTAAAACGCACTGACATAGCTTCCGCCGTTACTGAGATGCGACATCAGCGCGCCAGTCCAATTATTCACCCACGCTGATCCTGTTTAGGCGAATTTGTTCTAACAGCCAGCCTTCCAGATGACTCCATACCTGGTTGTTGGCCTTGTGAATGTCGCCCTCCCTTCTATGGCATGTCTGTTCGTCATATGAGCCACCTTTCTTGGAGATAAGCTTATCCTTCCACCATTCATGGAGACTCCTTCTCCTATATAAGCCTCCACCATTGCCATGAGCAGCTAGTTTTTGGGATATAGTTTTTGACATAAGAGGAATTCATAGTGCTTTAGTGCTGCTCCTAATAGGCATTTGGTGTGTTAAAGTGTGGATTGCTAGAGAGCTTAAGGAAGGTTGTGAAGTCTTGTTGCCTTGTGTGAGAGAGAGAGTTGTTTGTCTTGGGAGACCTACCTCCAAGGGTGAATGCTTATGAGACTTGTTGGCTAGACCCTCTTGAGAAGGACTCAGCGTCAGAACATTGGTTGTACCTTTCTCTGTTTTTGATTAATAAAAGATAGATGACTACTGTTATGGTTCCATTCTCATTTGCCTTATAATGGTTAATGTGAATTACATCCTTTCTGATTGATGTATAGTTGCTTTTACTAGATTTCATGCTTGTGTTTGTCTTTTCTTTGCATGTGCAGGTGTCCATCCACGAGGATAGTGGAGGATCGTGACCGACCAGAGCAAAGGAGCGAGAGCGGCATCTCTTCATCAAACAATAGTGTTGGAATCCAAGCAGGTGTTCATTACCCACTTTTTACTTGCAACTAGGAACTTGCATAGTAGCATTGATTGATTGTTGCTAGACCCGTTCTGGGCTAGTAGGGATCGCCTCTATCCATAGAGGGGATTTACCTCTCCAACAGGGATTAATTCACCACATCTTTTGAGATTTCTAATGTGATATATCTCAAAAACAATTTGACAAGGAGTTTGTCTTCCAAATGTTCTTTGTACAAGCTACAACATTTCTACCATTTATGGATGTAATCTGATATGTGTATAGGAGGTGTTTTTTTGAAATGGGTAAGGAGTTTCAAGCCCGAGTCTTGATGGACTAGGTGCTGGAAGAATGTTAGGAATATTGTGGTTAGGGAACTAAAGCTCCCATGTGACATAGAAGGTTGTTCAATATACCATATTTTTGCAGGCCTCGTAAGGGTGCGTTGAGATAGTCATAATCGAATAGTATTATCTATGATACTATTGGATGAACACCAAAGGTGAAAGGTCATGACATGATTTCCCAAGTCTTCTCCTTATTTCCCTTCAAATTTTGGAATTTCTTATGGGAGCTTGCTGGCCATGGGTGGCCAATTCTAGTCATTTACAATAGGGTCATTGATTAGCTTTCTTAAATTGGGAAGGTTTAAGGAAGCTAAGAACAAGAATTAAAAGTTTTCCACCATTGTGAAACAATTTTGAACAACTATATGTATAGGGGTTCCTTGATGAGGATGGTTACACTGGTGAGAAATGCGTGGGCTCCCGGGAGGGGAGTTATGGGGGCTCCCCAGAGGGGTAGCATGAGGGGTCCCCTGAGGGGTAGTGAATAGGATACTTTGAAGATGAGGGTTTCCAAGAAAAGTTTCACTGATAATGGAGGATATTATAATAGTAGTTGTGGTGTCTTCTACACCTAAAAGGTGAGAGACCTAACACTCCTCCTAGTAATGGAGGGAGGTTTTGAAAATTTATAGATTAGCAAGGATTCGTGGGGTCCCCTATGGTGTCGAGTAGAGTGTGTGCTACTTTGTGTGATTGAGGGAAGGAGATAATTCTCAAAGAAAATAAATCACATACATAAAACAAAGAGAAAATAAAATGATTACTTTCCCTTTAACTTAGACTATGTGATCAATCAAACAAAAAAATGGTTTTTGTTTGTTTTTGCATATGATAAAAGATCCTATAAATACCTAGTCATCCTTGCCACTCTCAAAGTAACTGGGCCTTATGTAAATATCTCCTCATGGATTTTGGGAAACATCTTGGGAGAACTGGTGATCTTTCTAGTAGCTGAAGAATTAACCAAGGTAATAGATGAGGCTTTAGTGATTCCCGCACCTCTACCTATATGGATAGATGCCCTAGATTTTTGCCACTAAAGTACCTTTGTCCCATGTGAGCATTCAAGTTTTTAGCTTCTTGGTAGTCAGTTACTAGTACCAAGCACTAGACGAGTCGATGGCCCCAAATTGTACCACATGCACTAGACCTAAGACGAACCCCCTTTGGTCTCTTCCATGCTAGGGTATTATTTTTCGTGAGATGATTGAAGTATTTTAAGCACCCTAAAAGTCAAATTATATGTTTCAGATATGTAACATGACCATGGAGCTTATGGGATGCTTACGCCCAATGGTCCTAACCTGAACTATAAGTGATTTGTGGCCTCTGTGGGGAATTTGGTTGGTTCAAGTTATGGTTGCTTTTAAGTGTCTTGCTTTTCTTAAGGTGTGAGATGTAAGAGAAAACAAGCTAAGTACAAAAATATTTGGAAATTGGATGCCTTCTTATACAAATCTTATAGAAGCTTAGTGTGTGATGTGTAATTGTGTGTAGGTGGGCAAGTGAACATGCAAAGTGTGATAATATGTGGATATCTGGTGATTCGTTACAATATCCTCCTTATTACACTAGATTTCAATTTTTCCTTACATGAAAAAAAAATGATACTTGGATAATGGGTCGCTTACTCTTTTTCCTATTACACCATGTGTGCGTAAAGGGAGATGGAAACACAAGTGCTTTAATAAATCTTTCATATGCAAGCCCAGGTTCGCCTAAAAGACACAAGGGAAGCAAATATTACTTATTTTCTATAATGACACTTGGCCCTAGTCCCAAAACTAATGAAATGAAAAAAATGCTTTGTTTAGTAACAAGATTTGTGGATGATGGGCCACTTACTCCTCTACTAATTAAGCTATGTGATTTGCAAAAACTAGCAAAATATTAGGAAAAATATATCTGGAATTTGGTCACTTATAGTTCCCCCCTAGTTAAGCTATGTGAGAATTGAAAATAAAAATAAAAGTAAAGATAATCTAATTACCCTACTACTTGTGATTAGTAAATAAATTAAGTAATTTAAACGGACTGGAAAAAAATTCCAAAGGTGAAGGAAATTCATTAAAGGCTTCCAATCACTTGAAAAACGTGAAATTAAAATAATTTTTATGATTTTGGGAAACAACATTGGTTTGATTGTGCACAGACATGGTTGTGCGTCCGTTTGAATAAAAGTTGCACGTGCACATCTCTCTCAATGAAATTTGCGTAGTCGACAAAAAAATATGAATAGTTAAGTTTTTCAGCCAACAACAGGTCCCATGGGTCTTGCAAAAAATTTAGAAAGGTGTTGTACACCTAGTGAGTTGATAATGCAAAGAGGAGGCCCTGCAAACACAATCGATAGAGTAAAGAAAAGAAACTAGTGGAGTGCCCAATCTTGTAGTACTGTTTATGTATAAATGGGGTACCAAAAGACACCTTGTTAGCAGTTGGTTGTTCCCTGCAAATAAATACAAGCAATTTGGTTGTTGTCAATGGACAAGCATGAAGAAACAAATCATTTCAAATGGAGAGAAAAATGCATATACAAGCATAAAATAAAACAAAGATATAAACACACAAACAATGCTTAATGAAGTAAACAAGTCAACAAAATTATGGAAAATGTCTCCCTTTATTGACTACTAATAGTAGAGGGTGAATACAATAGATGGATACTAAACACTTGAAGTGAATACTTTGATCTATGGTGCTCCAAAATCCTCATCAAGGAGGTTCCTTTCCTCAATATTTTTGCAAGCTTCTCCTCTCTATCAAAGAATTATTAAGGCTCTCTCAATGATGAAATCCTCTCCATACTAGAGTGATGGATCGCTAAGAAGAAACTATGCCAACACAATAGTGCTCTACTTCTTCTGCTTCAACAATGAAATGAAGGATTTTTTTGATAGCAATTTTCCAACATAACATTGTCTTCTCTTTGGTTCTCCCATGTTTGTTTATATAGCATTTTTTGAAATTGCCTTCCCTCTCTTGGTTCATGAATCAAAATGACTTATGAGTAGGACAAGAGGATTTCTTTGATGGTTTCATATCTTCAGGGCGAATCGAATGCAACTTTCCTTGACTGAAACTTGTCAGGGAATCATGTTCCAAGTGTGGGAAGTGGTCCCGAATTTACTGATTTGGCCATTTCTTCGACCGTGCGGCTTTCAAAGGAAATTCTGCGTAGTTGTAAATTATTACTGAGGATAAGCCACAAAGTCCAATTTTATATATATAACCTTAGGAGAAATTAAATTTTTTGAACATCATAATGCATTCAGCTGGAAAATCTTCATGTATACGTTCTACTAGATGACTTTGGGCATCTTTTGGATTGTACGAATGCGTGTGTGATTTTCTGGTGTTAACAATGACATGGAAGTAGGTATGACTTTGGATTACTGACATGCTAATATTTTCACTATAGTCAATCATTAAAATCTATGAGCTTCAAGATTCCCCATCACCATGCCACATTTTCAACAATCATATCCAAATCCTAGGAAATTCTAAAAGACCCTTCTTTTCCAAAAGCTAGATTTCCAAATATTTGTCAGAAAATGACAACACTCCATGGTAAAGTGCATATAAGAAGCTTGAAACAAATATGTAACTTAGAGGTATCTAAATTAAAACAGGTGTAATATTTTTTTTTAACCTAGATCCAAATGTAATATATGATTAAAAATGTACCTAGTATCTAGTAATCTTGAAGACAGGAAGAATTCTTTGAACAATATGACCGGATGTGGATTGAAGAAAAGGGGGGAAATAATAATAATCACGAAGGTTTTCATGTAAATAATTCCTTTATAAATACAGATCTACATATAACAAAAAATCTAGGACAACACAATATATCTAATATGTGGACATATTGGATATTTACATTATGTGTAACATGCCTTTATTCTAGATTTAAATGATTTTTGCATGAAATGCCATAAATAAATGATATTATTATTAAGTAATATATTCACTTTATTCATTAAATTATGTTGTAAAATGTATCCAAGGTATCTGGTATCTTGATATTAGTTATGACAAGTTCCTATAAAATCATCAGGATCCACATGGTATCCCTTTGCCCATGTGTCAGCACCATACAATGACGTGTCAGTTAACATGTGGCAACTTCCCTACCCATATGTCGCCTCCTCATAAGGGCACATCTTTAGTTAGAAATGTCATCCTATTTGATCCATTCATATCACAAAATTTCTATAAAATCATTTTATAAAATTTATAGATATTCGATCTTCTAAATTTCCACTTTTCCATATCTACGATTTATGTTTCCTTGATGGGGCCTGACCCGGGTTCAACTTTAACTGCACCAACCAACAAAACCATAACTATTGGCCCTTCACGAAACAACTTGCGTAGCGCAGGTTGTATTCTTACCTGAAGAAGTATTGAGGGATGCTAGAACCAGGTTTCTTTATCGAGAGGCATGTGTGATGGTTTCTTGAAGTTCTTATCGATTAGATTTGCCTTTGTGCAGTTCTAATCCTTCTGACAGAAAACTACTACAACTCTATCTAAATTACCTTCAAATCTTTGTGAAGGTCCTTAATTGTACTTATCATTCATAATTATTACAAATCTACCAGTTTTACGCAGTAAATAAGAATTAATTCATATTAAACAGATTACAGAGTGAAGATATATAAACTTAGCAGAAGTAAATGAAAGAACACAGATGCATCATTTTTAGCCCAGAATAATCTTCATTAAGTATAAGCATTTAGATACAGACTCTCTATCCCTGCACACTTAGCTACAGGGGCCTACGCACTTAGTTTTCAAACTTACCAAAGTATTCACGCACTCAGTTGTAGGAGCCTTCCCCTTTTGCCTAAGTACAAGAAATAGACCTTTTCTACCTTAGCACCTTGCCCTTACAATTATTCTTCACTATATGGTATATCCTTAGACTCGCTATGACTCATCTATTTATAGAATCTTCTTTACAATACCATGGTTTGCAGACCATGGGTAGATCTCAAAACAACTCTATCACCTACCCACCTAAACAACTAAAGCCCCTGTGACATCTACTAGCTTCGCACTTTGATTTTCCACATTTCGCAAAGACTTCACATTTGCTACAAAAGATAATACAAAATTGACTCAAAAATTAACAAAATTGACCCCAGGGACCCCATCCCAACAGGCCCCCAACAAAAATTGGGTGACTTGCAGTCACTTAGTTAGCACCTTGATCTTGTTGTGGAGGTCATTGAACTCCATTTTTAACACATTTATGTCAGCAAATCCCTGCACTATGGCCTATTGCACTTCCTCTACCATATTTTCTATAGTCGGGCCTTCCATCACGAGGCACATTGTCCTTTGTGTCTGTTGGAGTGTCTTCAACTTTTCCTGGACAAAATGGTGACTTGCTTCCTCTATCCATGGTTGTACCCTGGCCTTTAAAATGACCTCTTTTCTCAGTAGCTATTCAATTTATGATTGCAGTTGTTTTCCTTCCTGCAATCGAGTGTGGCAGTGGACTGGAGCCAAAGTGCATGCAGGCGCCCTAATTTCATCAAATTTTCATTGCATCTCCTGAATATTTGTGTCAAGTTTCTATAGGTTTAGGTCCTCCTACAAAGTCTTCCATAGTTCAATGGCCTATTCGAAGATCAGTGTGCAGCCTCTAATTGCTGCATCCAAATTTCCCATGCTCTCCCTGATGGTTGCTCCTGTTGCTCCTGGATTTATGTTGGAGTAGTTGGGTGCAATTTCAATTCGATCTATGAGATCTTCATTTGAAATTCAAATGTTACCTGACCAACCTCATCCTTTGATTCTCTTATTGTAGAAGCCAACTTCCAAATCTTCATGACTACTTCGGCATCCTCTGGAATGTGAAGTTTTGGCAACGTTTTGCATGCCTATGCAATTGCTACCTCCAAGTTCTAGCTTCTTTCAACACTTGAGCCTTTTCTACGAAAATCTGCTCATTATTCATCTTGACCTTGCCGATAACTAATAGTGTGCACTTCTCCCTAATTATGATCTCATCTGCTACCCCTTGATGAAGCGCATGGAGGGTATGAATAGGTAGCATGGCTAAGTTGACACCCACATCCTTGATCTGTCTAAGCTGGGTGTTTGCTTCATCTGAATTTGCCCGCAGTGACCCTTTAGGTAATGGAATAACTCTGAGGTATGGAGTCTTTTATATGTCTAGCACCGATGTGCTCACTTGCTGTAGGCTCTCTTGAATCCCACTCACTTGCCCCACTCTCACTTGAATTCATCTTGTTATAATTTACAACTCACGCAGATCCCTCTGCACGCTCCCCAACATCTACATTACTACTTCTCAAACTGTGTCCACAGCTCCTTCATTGTATCGTGGACTTGTCTTTGATCTCATCAAAGTCCCCATTAGTGAGGACCATTAAGTTTGCATGTGCATGCATGTCAAACTTCTACTTCTTCCTAGGCCTGGAAGTTGTCTCCTTCATTCACTTCTGCAATTTAAAGGGAGTTCTCTGCTCCTCGCCACCGCCTCCTTCCTCCTCGGACACTTCCTTTTTTGTAGTATGTAGAGAAGTGGACTCCTCACCTTCCAATGTGGTCTCCTTCATGGTGCGCTCCTTATCAGCAATTGCCTTAGCAAGCAAATTCCTTCTTTTCCTGTGCTGCTTTTTCTTGGGTTGTGGCCTGCTCAGCCTCTTTCTTTTTCTGCGTTGCTTTCTCTCGAGCAGCAGCTTGCACAACATCCTTTTTCTTTTGCACTGTAGTGTCCTACATGTAGGAACTTTCTCCCGCCATGTTGGTTCCTATGCAAAGATCTGATGGTTGCCTCCACTCAGCTGTTCATTTTCCTATTACTTCCTATACATCTACGTCCATGACTAGGTATGGAAACTTGTACCATACTTTCTTAGGATCTCACCTTATGCGGATGGAGATGTTGTGAAAATCTACTTTAAACTCCGCATAGGCCTCCAATTTCCCAAACAATGTTGGTGACAGCCTTGGCCTCTCGTTGATCATGATGTGAAGGTCCATTTCGACCAACACCCATAATACTTTTGTCTCCATGACCCTCTCTAGGTCCTTCATTTCCCATAGCGAAGCGAACTTCGTGGCCTCCGGTAAATCATCGTCCTATGGAGGGAATTGGTTGTCCTCAAGGAGCCTCCACGTGACAAGGGAAATCAATAACAATAGCCAAGCATAATGGAATGCCTTTTCGTCGTCTTGTGCTTCATGACAATTCAACAAGAAATCTTTGTAGAGGTACTGTGCCCAGTTGTATTGCACCCCCTTCGTGCATTGTTTAGCTAAATAAATGACTAGCGTAGGCACCTCATCTACATGGTACTTTCTCATAATCTTGCAATCCAAAATCTGGGTGGAAATCTGCACCACCCTATCAATGATGGAACAGATAGAGTATCAGCGTGACTTCTTCACTAAGCCATATTCCCACTTCATTTTGTCCGCAATTTGTTTCTCTTGACTCTTGCCTCCAAACTCCTTAACGAGATCCACCCCTTGGTAGGGAAACCTTGTGATACAGTGGATCAACATATTTATGATGGGGATGAGATCTCCCAGCCAAAGACACCCATCATGCACTAGCGTAAGTAATTGGCGTACGCACACTGTGTTGATAGTGGTTCGACTAAAGTGTGGCACCCACAAAATATTCAGCAACCCAACTATTTCAACCCCCGTGATCCACTTCATAGTCTCCAGTCGCATGACTCCAGTATCCTCATTGTATATCTTTTCCAAATATTTGTTTGTTGCCAAGTGCGGGAATTTCTCGTGATTAGCTAGATCCTAGTCCTCCATTTTGAGGGCGGGAATGCACCTTAAATATGCACCTTCAAATGGAAATTTCTATGGTAATAGCAGTTTAGAAACCATAAACTTTCCAAAACCCAACTCTTTTAAGACCTTTGTTTTTTGCTTTCACAGATGGATATATTCTAGGAGCCTAGTGATAGGCTCGCCCTCCTCAGCATCCAACTCTTCAACCCTGTCGTGAAACTCCTCTGCGTCAATATCTAAGGGTTCATAGGGTTCTTCTTCGGTGACTGCCACACTGGTACAACCTGTGGTTTCTTCTGCTTCTCCTTAGAAGCAAATGTTTTAGGCTTAGGCGACCTCGGTGCCATAGGCACAGATGGTGTAGCTTCCATTGCCGACACAATTTTAGGGGTTGCGCGTCAGAGACAGCGGCTCTAGAGATAGCAGATTCTGTTGGATTAGTTGCAGACATTTTCTCGAAGATGAGATCACGGTTCCACTCAACTAAATCTGCGAATGTCGATTGTGATAGAAGTACCTCCCAATCTTCTTAATTCATAAGTTTCAAACAACAGAGATTACAAATAATTTTCATAAGGAAAAGTGTTCTACTGCAAGCCAACATTCTAGATTTATAGGTAATTTTGAATTTAAATCTGATTGTTCCCTCCAATTTTTTCTTATAAATGCATCTTTGGTAGCAGATTCCAAAATATTTATGCCATAAATGCAACCTACCTACTCCTCCTAATGGGATTTTCTCCATCCAATCAGCTACAGTGCATCCAATGGCTACTTTGAGACTCATCTGCGCGTCACCATCTTCCATGGTGCAGATCTCTTGGCGTAGCTCCTCCTGACGCACTTTTGGCTCCCTTCGCAGTCCCATTACTTCATTCTCTTAGTATTTGGGAAGTGTAGTTTATAGTCCCATACTCCCTTGCAGCTTCCTAGAGTACTAATATTGTCCTTCTATCATGTAGTCATTGCACAGGGGCAGGATCCCCTTCATATAAATTTAGTCGACTCCCATTGACTCTTCCTGGAAATATTTCCCCCTTCATCTTTGTGAGCAAAACTGCACCACCATCTGTAATTTCCTTGACTACATAGGGCCCCAACTAGTGCATTTGAAACTTCCTAGATTCGTGAACTTGCTATCATATAGTCACACTAAATCATTCACCTTGAAGATGCACAACTTAATATGTCAATCATGTCAGGCCTTTTCATGTTCCTTTTGCACATGTTGGTGAAATCCTGCTAAAAAAATGTCTTCTTCTAACTCCAACAACTATGCAAGGTGCTCCTCCATAGTTTCACAGTTCGCCATATCAGTTAATGCTACAATCCACAAGCTCGACAAAATATATTCCATAGGCATCACAACCTCTATCCCATAGACCAATATGAATGAGGTTTATCCAGTCAACTTCTTACACGCCATCCTATATGCCCATAGGACCACTAGTATGCGCACATCCCAATATTTTTTATGTGTGTTGCAGACCTTCATCAATGCATTCTCCAAGATTTTATTGAATGCTTCAACTATACCATTTGCGTGAGGATGATAGGGTGTACTCTTTTGATGATAAACTTGAAATTCTTTTAGCATCATGACAATAGTTTCATTGAGGAAGTGTGTACCCTTGTCATTCATCAGTATCTTAGGACACCCAAACTTGGTCAAGACATACTCAAATAGGAACTTCGTGGTTGTAGCAGCGCTACAATCCTTCACTTTTTGTGCTTCTGCCCACCACGCAAGTATTTTGTCCCAGTAATAATATATCATGTGCCCGTCTTTTCTTGTGGGGGTTGTATCAAACCCACAAAGTCAATATCCCATTTCTCAAACACCTGTAATGAAATCTGAGGATTCAAGAGAAATTCATCCCTTCACGATGGCTTTCCTATCCTTTGACACACATTGCATGCCTTTCGATATGACTTAGAATCCTTCTGTAGCGTTGGCCACCATAATCCTACATGTAGAATCTTCTAGGAGGTTGCTCTACCTACATAGTGTCCTCCCACCACTCCATGTGCTTTGGCGAGGATACTAGATTGTTCAAACTCTGGAACATATTGGCATAGTATTTCATCAACACCCATCTTATACAAGTGCCCCACAATCACAAAAAAGTCGGCAGTGTGTACCACCAATTCCTTCTTCTGCTGAGTAGAATATCCTTCCTCCGTTGTTCCAGTAGTTAGGAATTGAATTATATTAGCAAAGTGAACATCTGCGACCCGTACAACAAAGAGTTTCGCATGTAGCAACCCTTTTTCCAAACTAGTTGGTTCTTCTCCTATCTCAATTCTGGATAGATCATCTGGTCCCACATTCAACTGCCCCGGCTTCACAATCACCTCAAAGTCATACTCTTGAAATAGTAATAACCACCTACAAATCTTCCCCCCCAACACATGTTTGTTGACTAGGTATTTAAGAGTGGAGTGATTTGTATACATTTTGAAATGTGTGCCCAAAAAGTAATGTTGAAACTTTTGTAGTGCGTAGACCATCACCAATCCTTCATGCTCGGTAGTCAAATAGTTCTTCTCGGCCTTTGACAATTTCCTACTCACGAATGCTATAGGGTGTTGCTGTAGCAGCTACAACCACCCTCCAAAATTTTGCCTTAACTTGATTTTGGAGGCTCCCTACCAACCATCCTTAACAGGATGTCTTGTATTGTCAAGTACTTAGGCTTCATCTGAGTTTCAGTGGTTCAACAACATGTGCATGTCAACTTGTTTGTCTCCCACCCGCATGCTGTCATTCTAGACTTAGGAAATTTTCTAGCTGAGATACTTCCCCTGAAAATTGTGCAATTTTGGAGGGGAACCAACCTTCCCTCCAGAAATTTCGCAATCTTGTTAGGCTGCGTACTGAGCTCTAGAATTGCGCAATCCAACCAAGCAACTCTTCCTCAGAAAATTGTGCAATCCAGCCCAACACTAGGCTTCAGCCTAGAAATTATAAAATTCTGGGAGACAGTGACCTGCTGACCCCTGAAATTTCACAATGCCTAGGGGACAGCCAACCTTGCTCAGCCTAGAAACTATGCAAATTTCATCCCTAGGCTTGCAGACTACTACATGTGCTATTAAGTTAACCGGTTCCCTCCAAGACTGAGCAATCTTGATTTGCATGCATTGGTTGATTTTCTCAAAAAATCAAAAGGAAAAGTATCCCTAGACTTTATGGATCTATTTTTGGCAGTTGAAGGTTACATGCAAATATCATTTTAGCAACATCCTGCCAAGTGTCACTTTTTCCTAGATTTGTGGTATGCATGTCATAACCTCAATCTTATCAAAACTCATTTTCTGGATGCTGCAAAGCTCATTCCTCACATAGATCTTGCAGCTCTAACATCCCACATTTCATCTAGGAGTCTTTGGCACATTCAACTCAGCTTTTCAGGGTAAGTCTGCTTCTCATGTCTTGTGTTGATTTTTTTTCTTTTTGTATTTCACTTTGTGTAAGTGTTATTTGCTTGATTTCAATGAATGCTTGTTGTTGTTTTGACGCAGGTTAGCTTGTAGGAGCATTATTTCAGTTTTTCTTTACATCTCACTACTGCCACTTGCGTGACATTTTTTTTGAACTAACAGTCACCGTCATGGTGACTCACTTCACATGCATGCTTGCTTTCTCATTTTATGAATCATGCTCTCACTGTTTTCATGCATGACCATTTAGTCGTGTTTGCACTCAGCTTCACCATTCACTCAGACTTCTCATGTTTCCAATCGCCCATCGGTGGGTCTGGGCTACCTTGGCCTAGAACTTGCCTTGTGCGGCTAGAAAATGTGCATTTTTTGGAAGTGAAGGCTCTTCCTTCCCTCCATAAATTGTGAAAATTTCACCCAACATTGATTTCTAGGTTTGTATTGCACAATTTTGGGAGGTAGTGCCTTGCTGGCCCCAGAAACTGCGTAGTGCAGTTTGATGGTTTGCATGTCACTGCTGACTGAAATTGTGAATTGTGTAGTTTCAGTCCTCAACAGGCCAAGTTTGACTGTGCATTGCATAGTTCCATTAGTCAGTGAGCCTCCTGACAACCCGAACTGTGCCTTGTGGTGTTTTGGCAGTCAGTCTCCTAGCCTCCTAGTGAAAATTGCGCAATCTTCACAGATAGTCACACAGGTATGTTGCATGCCAGTCCTCTATTTTGTTTTGATTTTAAACTAACATATTACATTTCATGAGTGTTTCTATGTGTCCAGGTATCGCAGGTGTTCGTCTGCCTCTCAGCAGTATAGGTACATGGCTGTTGAGGGATTTTATCCCTTAGGGCTTTTGGGTGGAACCCTAGCAGATTGAAAGTTGTCTAAACAAAGAAACATGCACACACACAGCCATTATGCTAGCAAAAGCTAATTCTAAAGTAAGAAGGACGTACTTCAGGTCCTACGTTCAGGTAGTTCCTCAAGGGTCCAAACCCTTCTTCACGTCCCTTTCGCTCCTTTGCCCTGCAAAACCAACAATTCCAAAGAATGCAACAGTATATGGACAAAGATTTATACAAAAATCATCTT
>APFE031211202.1:0-104351 GCA_000404065.3 Pinus taeda | reverse complement strand
TCAGAGAAAGCAAAGCATGTCCGCATATCAAGTATAAGCGGATCCACTAAGTATACAAGTATAAATGACTGGAAAATACATAATGGATCATCTGATCATGATCGAACAAGTACATGTCTGAATATCACATATAAACTGTCAATGATGATGGAAGACACAACGGATCACTGATATCAAAGAGTGATCCCAAAAGGTACCAACTGAACATGATGGAAAAGGATGGTACTACACTGCAAACTCAGGTGTCAGCATATAGAATGTCGCCATGAATGACTGCAACATATAAGGTGGAGTGGTATCAACTAGCAGCAACAGGGGCAACTGTCAAGTGAACCAATGAATGCCGATACAGCCTGAGGTCTTCACCGACCGCCGTGGTATATTTCTACACCATGGGAATAAATGATCTGAAGTCGACCATGTGAGAAATCATTTGATTACTGGTCATTTATGTATACCATTAACAAACGTGAGACTACTCACCGATAATGATAATGGGCGTCAAGGTACCCAGTACAAACTAACAAGTGCGAATAAATGAGCTGAAGTTGAACACCTGTAAGAATCCATCGATCAGGAGACAATGATGGTTTCCCACTGTCGATAGCGAAGGATCTGCCACTAATGACTGCAAACCCCAAGGTACTACCAAATGGACTCTAGATGTTTGCCCCAGAGCAATGAGTCGGAGTCGAGGGAAAGATCCGCTAGAAGGAAGGCATTAAGGCATCCTTCATCAATCTAGCGCGAGTGTAACCCGTAGGCCAATAATGTGGAAGGAATCGGACGAAAAAAGATGTAGTAACTGAACCGAAGTACGTTTCCCGCGTACACAAGATGTAGCTAGCACACGGCAGAAACCCTCTGAACCAACCAATAATGAAAGCTGACACAGAGGTGAGGTATCCACCAATAGGGTCAAATGGAAATCAAGGTACTGCACAAATCCCAATGTGTGATAATGTAAGCTGACATCGAACACAAGGGAAACCACTCAGTCAAAGACCCATGATACTGATCGATGCTGAGCACAAGGTGACCTATCAATAATGAAAATAGGGCAGGGTGCAACTCTAGGCCTGCCCTCAGAGCAAGATGTCGTCGTCGATAAGGACAAGACCCGCTAGTAAGAAGTCAATGGGGACCTTCTCAAACCGGCACGAGTAAAGGACCAATATAACTGATGTGATGATAGACATGACACTGACAACTGGGATGGCCGACTGAAAAATGAGTCAAGAGACACCACAGAGAGGCCGACTTAGGCTAACTTCCCTTGAACAAAAGCACAACTCAATGTGACTGTGGCAGCATATGATGAATCTTTATAAGTTTGTCATGCAGGAGGCACGAACGAACCCTCCATATGATTGGAAGAGATAACCAATCGGGGGAGAACTAACTCAACAACAAAGGTTGAGGCGTACCTAAATCCAACTAAATCCCACCCAAGCGGAGGAGACTTTGTTTTGAGTGCTTTGTTCAAGGGCGACACGACTGACTCTAGCTGCCAATAATAGATGGAAATACTGTCCCATTCCCGCTCTTTTTGGAATATTTAATTTTTTTGTCTTTTTCTGTTAAGCTTGAAAAAGAATAAAAGAATGCTATGGTATAGTGGAAAGAATGAGTGTCGATGAAACAGATGATCTATTTCCCGGGAGGGGAACATTCCTATGCTCAATGCAGGGAGGCGAAAACTGGTCGGTGACACTCAAAGATATGTTCTTTCCATGGGTCAAGGTGTGTCAAGTTACAGAAGTCAAAGGTATACAAGGTTGATTTTTTTGCAGTCGTCATGGTCAAAAGTTGGCTTAAACACGAGTCCAAGTGAAGCCGGCTCTAGGCCAAAAGGTGCAAATGGTCAATATGCAATGTAGCAGTACAACTCAACACAAAGGAGCCTCTAGGGTATAAGGCCAGAACAAAGCGGAGAAGCTAAGAGGAATGAGTCTTCGACGCATAAGTCGTGGCGGGACTACAGAGGACTCCCGAGCCTACTCAAATTGAAGCAGCATGGGCAACAAATGTCAGTGAGGTGCTAAGTACGATGCCCATGTAAAGGATGGCTCTACCATTGTGTCATGATTTAAAAAATCGGCGAGTGAAGATGGCTTACGAACCATAACACGATGGGATCAACACTATGGCAGATGTATCGACTGATGGAGGCTAGTATGCATAATGCAATGGAAGAGTGATATCCCTAACCTATATGGCAGTGAAAAAATGATACCTTCCATGACGGGTCAGCAGTCATGGAACCGCCTCGAAAAAGTCGAAAAATGTCCAAAATGTCCTGAAAAGAAAACCAATCTTGACACTCCAAGCTCCCAAGTTAAAAGTCACATGAAACCAAACAAAATGAGATTTTGAAAAAAAAAATCATTTTCAAAACTTATAAAAAGGATTTTCGACTCACCATTGTTACTGTTTGAGTTGGAGAGCAAATATTTGGAGCAAAAGTAGCAAATTCTTCGTGCGTCAATTTCAACAGTTCAAATTCCACAAAATCTTCCAGGTAACCCTTACACTTAGCTTGCAATTCATTGTGATTAGTTTTAAGGTTTTCCATTGATGTTTCACCGTTGAATTATTAATCAAAATTTTTCCGCGGCGTATACGCGGGTTGATAATATGAAACCCGCATACACGCGGGCCCTATACGCGACTGTGTATACAGTAACCCGCGTATACGCTGTGAGCTAATTTAAATGAAAACTAATGGTTGAAACTCCAATTTCTTCTCAGGATGCCGATCACATGGCATGAAAGGGAACATGCAGTGGTTGATAATGAGGTTATGAATGATCCTCAAGCCTTGGATGCTTTACGAGGATGCGGCTTGCTCAAAATTTTCAAACTGCCGAACATGAAAGCCAATGTGCGACTGCTTGAAATGCTCATTGACTATTGGAATGTCGATGAGGAAGCCTTCATGATTGATTAGATGCCACTCAGAGTGGAAGTGGAGGACATATATTTTATCACGGGTCTTTCCTGAAGGGGAGAGGTAGTATAGTCCTGGGGCAGGACACGAAGTAGCCTCACCATAGAGGACTATGTATAGATATACTACCCAAGACATCCCAAGAAAGTTGGGAGCCAAATCTCCATTGCACACGTGGAGAACCTATCACTAAGGATCATCTTGTTCAGTATAGATCGAGTGAATGGATCATCCTCACTGCATCAAGCATCACGGCTCAACATGAGCATGGCAGTGGATTGTCTCACTACAGTGTTTGACTGGTGTACTCCTCTTCTGCCAGCATGAAGAGCTATCTTACTTCTGTTAAGAGGGGACAGACCAAAAACTTCGGCTACGGGACCCTCTTGTGCACCGTTTTCTTCGAGAGGATTCCTGCACTCTGCCCCAGGGTAGCAATTTCCATCAGCACCCCACGCGATCCACGCATGGGCCGGTGGGCTGATCTGATGAAACGTCTGGGGGGTGGGGAGGTTCCTAGGACTGCATTCGACGATGATTTCTTCACCTGGTGGGATCAGCAGATCATCGACGTAGATGACTACCCCTATGCCGGGCTGGACTTCCGAGGAGATCCTGACCTAGCTTTACCGCAAGATGCAGCATGGGGCGAGATCGGTAAGATTTTTTATTTTATGATTTTTTTTTGGATTTTTCAAATATAATGATGCATTTTGAAAAATATTTTTTGATGAGATTCAAATGACTAATATGATGATCATGATCCAGATATTGGGCCAGTGCAACCAGATGGACTCCCACGGCACAGACGACGCGGTCGAGGAGCCGAAGAGGCAGTTGTTGAGACAGAGAGGACTCTACACAACGTCCAGCGACACCTGACGAGACTGAGCTGTCGAGTACCGATGGCTGCTATAGAGGACCTTCCGGAGGATATGCAGTGTCATGTGGTTGGCATGCCACGTGACTAGGTTCGCACTTTTTAGCGTGTAGCCAATGTGATAGCTAACTACTTGGCCGCTCATCCTGAGCCGAGGCATTAGATATACCAGATATGATTATGGGCATTTGAGTCCCAATTTTGTATATTTTTTGGACGACATATGGACACTTGAGATACTTTTATGATATATATATATATATACAGTTGACTTTTTGATGCTTTGATTTTATGATGAATGATTGATGTGCCAGTCTAACGCTTGATTAGCGATAGAATCAGCTAACCAATTATGAGATCTTGGAATGTGCAAATAATTAATATAAACAAATGATATTTGCAACAACCTCACTCTTAAGTACAGGTGATATAAACATGGATCCCTTACTCGATAAATGTTATTTAATTGAAACACTATCAATTGAGAATCGAGATACACTACTAACGAGTCGATCCCATAAGAGATTGCCTCAGATAGTAAATTAATAACAGCAGTATACTCAGCCATATTATTCGAAGTAGGACCAATGCATACGCCTCTTGATACCATCAATTGACCAGTTGGATAATAAAGTACCCAAGCTGCGGAAGCGAGATTCTGAGTGTGCCTACTAGCACCATCGGCGAACCCAAAATAGACCAAGTCATCCATCAACACCTGCAACAGCAGACCAAAAAGTGTTGACATCACAAAACCCTCGATAATATATGTACAAATATACATAATATACAAAGAAGCCATTGCCTAACTTCTACTTAAGCAAAGTACTTCTTTGGGTAGAGCCCGTCAGGGGGCTCCGCCAACTCACTCCGAGAGATGTTTATAGGTACTATGATCAAACCAATCAATATACTTCCTTCGGCAAATAACTATGTTGGAGCCAAAGGGACCGTACAAACATCGCTAGTCGAATTCGAGGACCAAGATTCGATCTCATGCATAGGGGCATAAAAATCTGGCCGACGATGTAAATCTTCCAAAGGTCAATCTACAACCGTCATTGCTTCGAATATCGCTTCATCTGATGGAAAAACAATGTCCGAGCGATATGATGCATAAGTGGAATCAAAGATCCGAGAATGAGCCACATCACCATCTATCTCATTCCCAGAGGAAGGAGTAGAATGGTTATCTGCAGAGCTATAGATAGATTTATATCTAGGTTCTACTACAGACATAAAATATTCTATTCCACCTACCTTATTGTCATCCGATGTGGTCACAGATGAAGGTAAGGTTCCAGGGTCTGAAGAATAAGGAGTTTGAACAAAATCTCTCCATAAAGGGTCCTTGGACGATGAAATTGTATCTATTCTAGCCGTAGGAGGGGGAAAATAAAACGTACCCATTAATGAAGAGTACATCTCGACTCCTAAATTCTCAGTAGGTGGATGGGGGTTATCTACTAAGGGAACACAAGAGTCTGAAGTTGCTCAAGGATCAACTGGAGAATAATCCAGTTGATCAACCTTAACGATTTTCCCCTCATGAGGAAAGCAAATGACACGAAACGGAGTCGAAACAATGGCATCCATTTCGTATACCCAATTCCTTCCTAGGAGGAGATTATAATCTAGGTTAGCATCTATGAATTCTACTTCAATATTAACGACCTTCCCTCCAACACATATAGGAAAGGCCGGGATAATCTCGTATGGCCTATGAAAATGACCATCAAATGCTGTCAAGAGGGTTGGTGAAAGAATAACTGACGGTGATCCAATAGCCTTCCAACATGACATAGACATGACGCACGTGGAAGCTCCCTCATCTATAACCATCCGAAAAATATTCGTTTTCTGGTAGGTAGACTTTATCTGAAAAGCCATGTGATGAGGAAGTCTCTTTTTGACATTAATGATATCAAAAGTGAGAGCTAAGGAATTACTTGGATCTACTACCCCTATTGCCAATAGCCAGGCACCTCTTTGAGTAGGACACGATCGGAGAACCTCTAAAGTGGACATAGCACATGGACTCTGAGCTAGATCCTCCACAATGGAGTAATTCTGGGCTGCCCTAATATTAGGGTTGATAGTTGCGCGTTTAGCGGAACCTTTCGGTACCCGTGGTATAGTCTCAACAGAAGGTCGCTCGATATGAAGTGGGTTGTTAGTTTCGGGAACTGAATTTCCCTTGGAAATTTCACCTTCACCATAATCGCATGACCGAGTGGCCACATTAGCATGACAGCCCATCATGAAAACATTTGGTGACTTGTCCCCTTCCTGGTTGC
This sequence comes from Pinus taeda, assembly GCA_000404065.3. Taxonomy (NCBI): domain Eukaryota; kingdom Viridiplantae; phylum Streptophyta; class Pinopsida; order Pinales; family Pinaceae; genus Pinus; species Pinus taeda. The sequence continues at coordinate 98,224 of APFE031211202.1, read as the reverse complement.
CCCCTGCAGAGGTTCCAAGGTTTGAACTTGCGCCAGCAAGAAATTGCTGCCCTTGGGGGAAAGGCTTGGTTAACACAACTTGGGAACTAGAAGTCCCCTGCTGCCCTAACAAGTGTTGAGCGTCTTCAATCTTGGGGCAAATATGAGTTAAATGGTCCCCACTGCACAACTTGCATGGGAACTTGACTTTCTTCTTTGACTCATTTCCACCACCGCCAACATTATTGCCGGATTTGTTTGCATCAGGCTTCCAATCCTGGTTCTTTTTCTTACCTCGTCCTTTCTTTTTCCCATTGGAATTTTGACTTCCTTTGGGATTATCAGATTGGACGGAATTAATTGAAGAAGTTTGGGAAGCAGAAGGATTAGACGATGTGACTTGGTTGTTAGAAGCAGTTTGTAAAGACAACTGTTGCAATTGATTCAACAAGTTCACCGTATTTGTGTCTACTGACCCAACAATACCATCCGCATGGGGACCTAGCTTCGGCTTAGCTACATCAACCTTAGACCCAGGAGCATCTGGCAAGTACTTTTTTAGGATCCTAGATTGAGAGTAGATCAGTTCTAATTGTTGGGCCCTAAAAATGGCTTTCTCCACGGAATAGACCCCTAACATGGAGACATCCTTGGAGATCTCAGGTATCAAAGACTTCAAGAACCACTCGAGATGGTACTCTAGAGGGATTTCGGCTTTAATGAGCCTCTTTCTCTGTCTCCATTCCTGAATGTGATCGGAAATGTGAGTTGCCCTATCCTGACGATAAGTAGCTAGCAGTTCGGTTCTAGCATCATACCAGATGGGCAACTGAAAATGGTTCAAGAAAATATTGGCTAAGTCGACGAATGATGTAAAGCTGCCCCTAGGAAACTCTATATACCACTTAGCTGCGTTGCCAGTTAAGGTGCATTGAACTAATCTCAAGCTAACCGAGTCGTCGATCAGGGAGTTCAATGAGCACCATAAGTGGAACTTGGTTACGTGGTCGCCCGGATCCTCACCACTTTTCCCTTCAAATTTTGGAATATCCGAAGGAAGTTTAGTTGGGACCAGAGGCCAGGCCAGATTATACTTGATTGGGTCGTTAGTTAACTTAGTGAGGTCTGGCAAGTTTAACGTTGCTAGAAACGGAAGTTTAGGTGGAGCTTGGGGATTCCACCCTGACTGGGCAGCACTCCCGAAGCTCTGAAAAGATTGGCCTGGATTTTGGAAGGCACCAGGACTCCCGAAGTAACCAGTAGAACCCGCTGAGCCAAAAGGCAAGCTTTGTGACCCAGCAAAACTCTGAGTTTGACCAACTCCGGCCGTATATCCACCATACCCAGCAAAGCTTTGTCCTAAAGGATTATAAGGAGTTGACAGCCCCTGATATGGATTCCAAGACGAAGCTAGGGGAGGAATACTTTGGAACGAACTAACCGTGGTATATGACCTATTCCCATATTGGCCAAAGAATGGATTCCCAGTTCCGGCACTACTGAGCTCAGGGTTATTCCAACCTTGGAAAGGATTGCTGCTTTGTCCTACCGAAGAAAAAGGCATAGATCCTATCGTAGGGTTGGAATGTGGTATATGACCACTTCCGAATGGAATAACTTGGAACGAAGCCGACCCACTCATCATGGACGTGGCGGCCCCGAATGGAGCTGAAGGAATGCCCTATGAATGGGCACCAAATGGGAAGTACCCAGAACCAAAAGAATTTGTTTGGGAACTTCCACTCGTGGATGGAATGGAGGTAAACCCAACAAAAGACGTGCTAGCAAAATATCCGAATAAAGAGACGGAGGGGATGGAAATAGTTCCACCTCCTTGTACAGATATAGGAGTCTGCATAGTCGTAGCACTAGTAGAAGCCATGCTTCCAGTAGTGGTCATCGAAGGTAAGCGCGTAGCATAGCCTGGACTTGATGGCCTATGCGACGGAGTCCCAATGTATTGCAATACGTGTGGATGACTTGATGGTAGGGGAGAATTCAGAGCCGCTAACGACTCTGAAAGTTCTTCTACCTCAATATTATCCTCCGCTTGTAAGCGAACTTGAGAAAGAACTGGTGTGTTCCTCTCTTGTTCTACGGAAGTACCAGGCCTTGCTTCAATACTATTGCCCCGGAGGGGAGGATCAATCCCGGATGCGTGAATTGGAGTGGGACGAAACCCACCGGTATTATTACCTCTTCGCCTTCTCGGAGAAGGCTCTAAACTTGGTGGCGAGAGACCACGAAGTCTTTGAGACCATCCGGGAGATTGGTCAGCCACTTTGAATTCTTTGTTTAAAATGTAACTAAAGACTCAAAAAATTTAAAGCTAGGCCAACTAAGAGCACAGAGCACCCACTAAAAATTCCCTAAAGATACAGCCAATCAAAACAACTTCCAAGTATTTCCACTCTGGGTGATTAGGACCAGACACCAAAATATGAGAAAGTGGAAAATAAAGGGCCTTCCGAAGATAGTTTGGGATGATGAGGGCCCAGGACTATTAGCAAAGGTATCAGAGGAAGTTACGCTGACCTCCTAACAACAGTCTGCACCGATGCAAGCTCCCAAGCGTCGCAAGGGTGCCTTCCAGTAGTGCTGTTGAGAGTGATACAACGTCGACCTTAGGTGCCATAGGATTCCCCTCCGCAGCCACCTATGTAGTTTCCTAGGAGTGGCAACTAAGGATACCAACTCGTCATAGAAGCCAGGCAGAATAGTCGTGAGGTAAGTTCGGACAAGTAGGAGAGGGGGTATCTCTCTTCCCTATCTTCACAGACCCTCGTGCTTAACTCCTAGATCTAGAGCTTTCCTGGTCTTCCTAACGCTATTAGATTTTCTCTCTTTAATCAGACTCCTATGTTTTGACGTTTAATATGGCCTTGGAGAGTTAACTCTCCACTCGCCTAATCCAAGGCCTTAAAATCCTAAAACTTGTTTGTGTATTTAACTTAAAAGAAAAAGTTCTAGTTGATTTTAATTAGCGCTTGATTTTAAAGGTTTTTCTTTAAGTCAAAGGATGATGGAAGTGAAACTAGTGGTGTTTTCTTCGACTCAAAAAAAATTAATAAAACTTAACTATATGCGTATGCACTTTGTCATTGTTTTTCGATGAAAAGTAATCTCTACAGGGTTCGAAAGGAAACTTCTAATGAAACAAACTTTTCTTTTCTTTTCTTTTCATTCACACTTCACACTCAAAAGTTAACAAAACTATTTTATGCCTAAAGAGATGCAAATCTATCCTAATGCAACACTAAATGCTTGATGCAAGATTGAAAACTACTCTAACAAGAAATGAAAGTTGTTTTGATTATCAAATTTTCTTTTGCCACATACAATATTTAGATGGAATATGAGATACTACAATTCATTTCATCTAAATACTAAAAGTAAAACTCAAGATAACATAAAAACACTTTCATTCACCAAAAGGAAACTAAATGAAAATCAAGTTCAAGAAAGCAAAACAAAAACTTTTCAAAAAGTTCACTTCAAAGTAGCAACAAAAAAGTCTTTTTGAAAATGCTCTCAACAAAAACTGACACTTTCTGATTGAAACAACAAGCAAGAAACACTTTTTGCAAGTTGGCATCCTACAAAGAATGAAAACTCAACAAAAAAACAAATGTGCTTAAAAAGGATTTTTAACAATCGAAGGCAACAAGGAAAGCTTTGGTGACAAAGACCAAAAAAGATAAAAAAAGACAATTTCAAGAAAGTATCAAATGACAACTTTGATGAAACAAATAAGTAGATGGTCATAAAAATCGATTTCGTTAAGCAAACAAAAAGTCACCAAAAAGAAAAGTTGAACACAAAGATTGATAACAATCTTTCTGCTCTGACAACTCAGAGCAACCAAGATTCCAATCAAGAAATCTTGCGTGTTTTTTAGCAAAAAGATGATGACGCTTGCAAACACAAAACAAGACCAAAACTCCTTATAATTAGAGAGAAATCGGAGTAAGGATGCTTGCTGTAACACAAAGAACTGATACTGACAAAAATGATTGTTCCAAACTGACTGAAAGCACCAGAAAAACTTCAGAGACACAAAAAATTTATAAATCCTGAAAGTTGCCAGATATACGCAACTGTACTTAGTGCAGACTGCGTGTATACGCAATTGTTTCTGAGGAAACCTGCGTATACACGGGTTTACTTCAGACAACAAGTGTTTATACGCTTCTGTAACTAAATGAAATAGCGTATAAATAATATTTCAGGAAAAATAAAAAACAAACTCAAGAAACTGGTAAAACTCAGAAATCAAGAACAGATCAGACAGTAACAATAAACCAGCAAGCGACTGAGCCCTAATAGGCTTGACAAACACCCAAACTAGGAACAACAAGAGTGTTGTCCCTACTAGAGTCGCCAATTTTGTTGAGGGATTTTATCCCCTAGGGCTTTTGGGTGGAACCCTAGCAGACTGAAAGTTGTCTAAACAAAGAAACATGCACACACATAGCCATTATGCTAGCAAAAGCTAATTCTAAACTAAGAAGGACGTACATTAGGTCCTACGTTCGGGTAGTTCCTCAAGGGTCCAAACCCTTCTTCACGTCCCTTTCGCTCCTTTGCCCTGCAAAACCAACAATTCCAAAGAATGGAGCAGTATATGGACAAAGATTTATACAAAAATCATCTTTATGTTATACAAGAAGGAAGTTAGTTATAAACTTTTAAACATCCATTCATACATGAAATTCAAACATGAACATCATAAACATAAAGAAGAAGCATATCGGGAATCAAGACGTGTTTCTTTATTAAAGACAAATAGAAAGTACAAAAAGAGTAATATCACCTGAGCAACCTTTGCAGGCTCCAAGCTCAGCCTCCTTCTGGATCCGTCCCGCCTCAAGCCTCTAGCATATCTCCTTCCAAGACTCACTCCATGATGCCATAACTAAGGGATGAACATCAAATCACAAGGAAACAAGGGTTTCCTGTACAAATGGGGGAAGTGCAGAAGGCACAAGGGTCTTCAGACTTGATCATGGGGAAAATCTTAGTATAGTAACCTTTCTCTCTCCTCTCTCCTCCCTTAGGCCTTCCCTTTGATGTCTTTTTATACCAATTCCAAAGTAGTTTTTTAGTTAGGATTTGGTTGCGAACAGTTGAGGCCACGGGCACTAACAGGTGATCAGCAGGTAAAACCCACGATCTCCGCCTGAAAATAAGGAGTTTATTATTTTTTTAAGTGTTTTAATACATATACGTGGGTTGGGTATATATGAATCTGCGTATACACACGTTTAAATCAAGGCAATGTCGCGCACACAGAATAAAACACTATTTTTTATATTTTGGACTAGGTCTGGAAGGAAGGGTTGCCCTAGGCCATGAGTGTAGCATCACAAACCATAATAGTGAGATTTGGAGCTATAACACTCTTCCATAAAATGGAATGCGTATTCCTGTATGAATGATTGGATTGTAATTAAGTATTTATGCAACCTTGTTCTTACATGAACCAATAATTGATTCAATTAGACTTGGAATTCCTATATGATTTTTAACCTCTTTTTGTCAAGCTTCTGTGGGATATATTAGTATATTTAGGACATAGATTAGAGTAGTTAGAAGAGTGTAGATATGATTTATTACATAGTGGTTAGCTATTTTATTTTGTTTATGTAATTGAAGCCTTCTTCCAAAAGCAAGCTTTCAACTCATTTAATGGTTTACGGGTCCCTTAAAACCCATTGGAACTAGCCATTGCAAATGAAAGCCATTCTGATTAGGGCTTGTGATCAGGTTAGTTCCCCTTGTTGGTATAGATAAAAGTTGCCATGTCAACAGGTTCCCCATTTATTAATAGAATATTAACTATTAAATAAATAAATGGGGAGGTTGTTGAAAAGTACAACAATTGACGATTCACTAGAAGAACTAGTTATCTCTGATAATTTTGAAACTTCTAAAGCTTCCAAAATAAAGATAGTTCAGGAAATAGGAATTGCATGAAATTTAAGATAAGTAACATTCCGCTGAATAATAAAAAAACTCACCTAATTACAATTCATTTGATATCCTCTTCAAAATGAAAATTTCTTTGTCTATATTAGTCTTTACGTAGTTTAAAGATAAAGTAGGGGACTCTTGCAGATTAGCTTTTAGATGTACTCATTTGTCATAGGTAGAGGCTTTGCTGATAGCAAGCATCCATAGGCTCAACATGGTTACCTTTTAACTATCAATGATTCAATATCCCATCAATATAAGAGTGAAATTACTAGAGATAAATTTAGAATCATATACTTATTCTATTCTTTTCTTTATTAAACAGTTTATTTTTTCTAAAAGAAAAAAAAAAATTTACTACATAAAATTCATTGTCCTGGTTTCGTGACCAAATAGTGACAATGCCATTCACTAGTTGTAATTCAACTCAAAAAAGTTGGCTCGTGATGAGGCCCCTTGTATTTTGATTAAAATAATCTCAAGACATTACCCTGTTTTGATATGTAGTATTGGTAATGCCAGTCTATTATTTCCCTGTGAACATGGTAATCCGGCTCTTGATGAGACATCTTATCTTTTATGTTTTGGTATATTTTAGAATTACACTCTAAAAAGAGAAACGTTTACTCGATGGGGAGAATCATTGACTCCTTAAGCATTTTTGGATGACAATCATAGAGTTAAGGGTGCTTATCTGCAAAGAGTATTTAAATTGTTAGAGATACTTTTCTTGACTGATAATAGCACAAAAGTATCTTTATAAAGTTTGGGTTTCACAAAGAATAAATAATTTTGGTGGAAACAAGAAAATTTTAGAGAGATATAACTTAGCTTATTTTCAAATGTTATGATTATTTCCTTAACAATCTCTACTTATACAAGCGAAAAATCCAAATTTTTGAAGAGATATTTTATTATAAGGACAAAAGTAAATACTATTTAACTTTTATTTTCTTAGGAAAATTAAAGGTGATAGTGTACAAGGGATAGAAGAGGTTATCTTCTATGAAAAATATTTCTTCAAAATCTTCCCATTCACAGGTAGAGAATCTCTCTTTCCTGATAAATCTTGCAATAGAAACATTGATGGGCCGATATGTTCTACAATCTGAAATGGGCCAAGCCACATTCTTTGGAATTTTGTATGCTTACCTTTTCCCCATGTGATTTATCTCACTTCAATACAAGGTCTCCAAGTTGAAAAGATATAGGACTTACAACATTTGCATCAAAGGAATATTTAACTAACCATTGATGATGGGCATGTATGATTTTGGCTTTCTCTCTTTCTTCTTCAAATTTGAGGATTTGCGATTGCCTTAATTTCAAAGAAGAGGAAGGATGTTCTTCAATAAATTGAACTAGGGCTAGAGAGGGAAGAGCTAAATTTGTAGGAAGGAAAACTTCTTTCCCATAGACCAGATTACAAGGAGAAGTGTCGATTGAGGCCTTCTGTGTAATTTGATCTGCCGATAGAGAAAATGTTAACAATTTATGCTAGTTTCTTTTACTCTGATCAATAGCTCATTTGATGTTCCTTATGATATTTTTATTTGTTGATTTAGCTAAACCATTTCCTTGAGGATAATAGTTAGCAGAATACTTAAGTTTGAAACCCATTTTGAGAGAAAATTATGCCATAGCATTGCCTATTATATAGGATGCATTGTCAAACATGAGAGTACTTGGTATACCAAATCTGGTAATAATAAATTGATCAATAAATGCAATAATGTTTTTAGAATTGGCTACCTTTAGTGGAATTTCTTCCACCCACTTAGTCAAGAAATTGATTGTTGTAAGGATATATCTATGTTGCTTTGAAGAGTGCAGAATGATTTAACGTATTATGTCTAGATCCCATCACTCAAATGGTTATTCAATGTTGACCAGCTGTAATGGCAATGTGGGTTTCCTTCATCTTCCAGTAGCTATTTGAAAAATTTGTACTTACTTACATATTTTTGTGCATCTTTGAACAAGGTTGGCCAATAATAGCCAGCATGTAGGCTTTTATGCATTGTTGTGTCTCCTCCAAAATGTCCACTAGCTAGTCCATCATGGAGTTCCTGCAGAACCTTTTCTTCCTCAGATTTTTGAAGGCACCTTAATAAAACATAATCATAATTCTTCCTAAACTAAACATCATTGATGATTTAATATTTCTTAGCTTTTAATCTCAAAGCTCTTCTTCTTTTGTAACCAGAGCTACATAGGGGCATATCCATTTTTCAAAAAAAAAATTGATATCAACATATTTATATTCAGTATCATTGTGGCTTACCTCAAATAGTTTTATATCATCACCTAAATCTTCTGGTGCTGGTAATTTGGATGCTTCGGCTAACATTTTGCAATAACCTTGACCTATAACAATTTTAGCTGGTCCAATTTCAATGTGATATTCTTGCAGTGTTGTCACCCAATTTTATCTTTTCCCACCTAGTTCTCTTTGCATTATTAAATTTCTCATAGATGAGAATGGGATTATTAATTTAGTGTGAGTTTTAAGAAGAAAAGTTTTGAAATTTCTTATTGATTTGAAAATAGAGAAAGCTTTCTTTTCAACATCTAAGTAATTCAATTCAACGCCTTGCAAATTGGAGCTAAAGAAAGAAATCAGTGCTTCAATTTTCTAATCATTGACTTGTGTCAAAATAGCTGCATATGATGTTTCAGAAGAAAAATTATGCAAAATAAAATGATTAGAAAAATTCAGAGTTATTGAAGAGGGAATGTTTATAATTTCTTGTTTGATAAGATTGAAATTTTTTTGCTCAGTATGTCCCCATTTAAAAAAAATAACTTTTCTTGATCATGGATTGCAGGAGTAAAACAATTTGTGAAAATTTAGGGACAAATATTTTAACAAAAATTATCTGAGCTAGGAAATATTGCATGGATTTGTTGTTGTGATGCAAAGGGATTTTAGGAATTTATCTTATCCTATTAGGATCTATGTGAATTCCATTTTAGATACAATAAACCCAGTAAGTTTACCTTCGCTTAAAGAAAAGAAAGATTTCTTTGGGTTTAGGGAAATTTGATACCTTTTACAACATTCAAGGATGTGTCTTAATTCCTTTAAATGATTACTATGCTTCTTCAAATATACAATTATATAATCTAAATAAATGACCACTATTTTATTTACCAAACCTTTTAAGGCTATATCCATGGCTCTCTAAAATGTTTCCCAACATTGATTAATCCAAACCGCATCTTTTGGTAAACATATGTTCCCAGCTTTTTGGTAAGAATATGTTCCGAAAAGCTTCATGGCTATTTCGCAATAGACTGGTAAGGAGGGGTATAGGATTTATATCTACCACAAATTGAAGAATCATCAGTTGAATTCATTTTATCCGATGAAGTACTAGGAGGGTTACTCATTTCTTGAGTAGCCTGGGAAATTACAGCAGCAGGAAGAGGAGAGGTGGGGACTAGTTTTAATTATTTGAGCAATAGCTTGTACTAGTGTTTTATCTTTCTAAGCTCATAAAACATGATATTAGCTCCAGTCTTATTCATTTCTTCGATGATGTTGTATTCCATATCATCAAAAACTACCAAGGTTTTTGCTGGAGGTGAAGAATTAGATTGAGGAGGAGATGTCTAAGTAGACTTGGGAGAATATTTATTACCTATTGATTTTTCTTTGATAGAAGGAGTTGATGATTTCTATTTTTGACTTGTATATGGCAAATAAATAGTGCTCTTGATTTTGGTAGCAACATGTAAAGCTTCTTCTTCTTCTTCATTGTATGACAAAGGAAGAATTAAATCCCACATTCCATGTACTTCAACTAGCTCTTCCTCAACAGTTTGTTCTTCGGTTGTTGATACTTCTTCTTCATCCAAATCTAATTCAACATTTAATATTGTATTTGGAGGTTTAGGATCATAGATGAGATTTATTTTAAAAGGTCTAAAAGGTTTTCTAGAAGAAGTCTCGACTACTTGCTTTTTTATGTCGACCATTTCATTGGACATGGTTTTAAGTACCTTTTGTAAACCTTCAAGATCGAAAGGATATTTAGGTGTTTTCTTCTTGGATTCATCCTTGAAGGTGACCTTTTTGGATTTTCTTTATTCTAATGCATTTTTCTTTTTTAAGGCTAAAATTCGTTTTTCTACATCTATAGCTTCTTTCATGTTTTTAGCCAAGGTTGGCTTGGCAGCTCTATCAACAAAAATATCTACATTTGATGGGAGAGAAGAAATGTACCATTCATTTTGAACTTTAGTACTTGGCCTCGATGCCACTGGGATTTTTTTTAATAATTTGTTTAAAAGTGAATTGGAGTCCTTAACTAGCTCTCTAGATTCAACTTTCAAGTTCGAGAGATCATTAAGAAGAGTAGTTGTTGAGCGGTCATCTCCAAACTTGGTTAGGAATTGTTCCTAGAATGCATTCCAATTATCAATGGAACCAGATGGTAATGAAAAGTACCAGGATCCTGTTGATCCTTGTAAAGTATAAGGGAATAATTATACAACTATCTCTTCTTCTACGACTCTATTTAGATTTATGGACAGCATGAAGTTGTTTATATGTTCTTCGACAGGAAAAACATCATCAGGATTGAATTTTGGCAACCATTTTTCTGGATGAACAGGTGATGGATGTAATGGTCTTGCCATTTCAATGGCTCTTGGATTAAATAGTGTACCTCGAGAGTTTCTAAAAAGGAACGATGATTTGATTTCTTTTGTGAAACACTAGCGGATTGTAACTATTTTTTCACAACTTCACATATAGGATTTGGAGCTCTAGAATGTGATCGAGAAGTTGGAGGTGATGGAGAGGAATTTTTATTCTTAGAATGGTTTTTTGATTTAGATTTTATTTTCATTCATAGCCCTGGCCCTCCTTCTAGCATCAAAATGTTGAAGCCTCGAAATTCACTGCAACAACATGGAGGAATAACCACTCGGTCCGGACCTTGAAAGCATCTCCTTTTCCATTTGGTGTGGTGGCTCCATCTGGGGATAATGGGACCAGTTTCCCAACAAGAATTGATTGGATAATGATGTTGGGGTGATATAAGATATAACAAAGAATGATTGAACTAAAAATGATATAATCTAAATAATAAATGCATGCATCTACTAATTCTTTTATTTATCTTACTATATATATACTCGAGAATAATCTAAGAAATGTGATCTATAGAGGTGTCTTAAAGAAACTAATAATGAAGATTATTTGACTGCTAAAAGAAATGAAATCATGAATGGTAATTGTTTTGGCTAAACAGTTAGACAAAACAATGAAGAAAACTTTATCACATATAGTAATCGTGCATGTATTCAATAAGGAATTAGAGCTGAAGCATCATACAAAAGCACAATAATGTAAAACTATAACTCTGATTTCCTACGTAACACATTACAAGAAAAAGTATTTCTAGTTCTAATGTTGAAATTCTCATTGTAGATCACCTGATAATGCAATGTAACTAAAGAAAAATACTTGATCTACTTCTACAAACAAACTTGCAGAATCTTAATTGATTTTGACGAAGATCAATTAGAACACATATAACAGATAAAGAAGAAATCAATCACACATGAACACAAAAGAATACTCTAAGGAAAGCCTCAGCTAAAAACCCTAATCTCTGTATTATCATATAAGTGGAAATATCTTAGGATTACACAAAGCTTTAGCTCACAAGCTATCCAGCTCTCAGTACAATCCCTCATTGTTGCTCATAGATAGAATAGACAACACATATACCTTCCTTTAGTCCTCCAAGCATCCTATTTCCTTGTACATTTTCTCCTGGGTCCTCAAGTTGCCACCTATGTGTAATTACCTCACACATTGCTCACTAACCTTTGAAATAACTGAACAATCCTCAAGGAAATAATTCCTTCTACATGCAAGAGATATCCTCATGGGAATATTCTTGCAACTGATAGTACACTATCCCATCATTTGATCTTGATCTTAAAATGGGGCTCTTAGGCTTCTTGTCTAACTTACAAGAACCTCTCCCACTTCGAAAGCTTGAATATTCTGATGTCTTAATGATTAACCAATGCGGAATTGAGAACATACTCAACAATATAGTGGATGCTTATGCTTGTTTTAAATTGATTATATGTTTTAAATTCTATTGTTGCATTGTAAGTTGATGTGCTCAAATTGATATACAAATACACATAACAATAAATAAGGCAGCAATAAATAATCACACAGGAACAACAATTTAATTAGGATTTCACCCACAATTCTTGAGCTACATCTTTGTGAGCTCTAGTTAATTCAACTAGGCTCTCTAGGATTATGGTATAAGTCTTTTTTACAAGTTCTTGGGCTCAACTCCTATTGTTTTGCATAGAACAATGGGTTCAGATACCATGTCATTCCCTGGATCTTGAAGCTCTCGCTCTTGGATGTGGCTCTTGGATGTGGCTACCTCCTTCACCTCAGCTTGTTGCTTTGGCTTCATTGTTAGCAACAAACCCCAACAATCAACCTCAGCAACCTTCAAAAACTCCCTGCTTCTATTATTTTGTGGATTTTTAAGCCAAATCGGCGTTTTCGGTTCATCTTCCCTCTTCTCGGCTTTCTGTCTTCGAGCCATAGTCCGCTCAAATCCCTTCCCTTAGCGTTAGAAATCATTGCTAAATGCCCTCAGGGATGGATGTCACCTATTTTGCAATGGAATGGGTTGTTGGTGCTTGAAATCCCTCAATATAGCCATTCTCGGCTTACAAAGCAAAACATACCAAACATGGGAAAAATTCGTGGAAAACACTATTCACCAAACTTAAAATTCCCATAAATGCACTTTATTTTCCTATCAGGTCCGCTCATAAGTCACCATCACATGTCACAAGGGCCTACCCCTTTCTATTTTTAGAATTGCATTAACACACTGCAAATCACGCCTATATTGCAATTTCCCTTTGTATTTAAAATACATAAAAATCATTGAAAATATCGCTTACCGGACTTGAAATCATGTAATAGAATTAACAAGTGCTTTCAGGTCCACAACATTCCATCAAGAACTTCCCTTCATATTTTGTTTATTAGAAGAAATATGAAAAATATATATAAAAATGGTCGTTTGATGGATCTCAAATTTTATGAGATATCACCCATATCTCCATCGGGTCCAGCTATCGCATCGCGCAGATATAACATATAACATATAACCACTCCTATGAAATGTGTTGACATGATATTGTGATGCGACAAGTCGCAATCGCAGATCGCACAAGCCCGAGGTCTTTCCCATATGATGGGTTCTATGCCAACACCGATTGCGATCCACCGATATCAGCAATCATGGTATCACATCAGCCTGGTCCCATCGCATGTTATGCCTCTGATTGCCACCGTCGATGTGACATGGTGATTGGATGTAGACCATTGATTGGCCAGATCCAACAGTTCCTATTCATTATTGGTTTAAGCCTCCGATGGGCTCGATTTTCATTGTTTTCTTATGTTTTTGCCTCTTTCCCAAAGAACAAAAGGGGATCTTCTTTCTATGATAGCTTCTTCATATCAAGTCCATTCCCCCCATTCAATTTGCGTTGGATTTAGAATGAGGAGATCACTGCAATGAGACTATTTCCAAGAGTATCCTGTGATTCTCAATTTCCTCTCATTTACAAATGATTTGTGCCATTTGGCACCTTTTACCCCTTATATGAAGTCTTATAGACTTAGAGGTTTATCCAGGATCCATTTTTGGATCTCGCCTTCCCACTAAAAGAACTTTTGGCATCCAAAAGACTAATATACTGATATGAACAGTAAAAGAGAGTAACTCACCCTCTTCTTTCAACCTCCCTACACTTGCCTTTGCATAATGCCTCTGAACCAAAGTTTCTGACCACTTCCCTTGTTGGATGGGTTGGTCTTTTCGAGAAGTGTTGTCTTCCTCCTTGCCTTAATGTATAACTTCTAATGAAATGTTCATAGAAGGTAGTTTAAGCTTCTTTACCTTGATCATTGATCCAAGGTGGCTCAACAAATGTGAAGTACATCCGCTCCACAAGACTTTCATTTGTACCTATTTAAGAAGTTGCCAACAACATCTATTAACAACAATAGGCATACAGACAACAAAAGATGGACTAAATTCCTGCTTCAACAAGGAAATAGCTTTCACATCTTGTGAACACCTCCATGTCTTACATCTGCATAAAAATGTTGGACTAGGTAACAAGCCCACAAAACATGCCTTTTAAACAAATGACCCTTCAAGTCAAGCATGTAGAAAGAGACCATTGGGACTCTTTTTCAAAAGATGAAACACTTCATCATTATCTCCATTTGGAGACCAAGTTAACTTCTCCCAGGTCAACATGGTATCACATGCATGTCAATGCAATCAACCCTGCAAGTTAATTACACATACATAATCAAAAACAAGGAAATCATCAACATCCCTGTGTTCATGTGTCTCATCCTTCAACTTTCACTTAAGCACATTGTACTTTCGCAGGTGAAATGAAATATAATGTAGATGCATCAATAGACATGCAATCTCAATTGGATAAGAATTCTAACCGTTCCTTACCAATCCCTTTCAAAGGTACTACCTTTGTCTACAGATTAGCATCATCTGAGACACATTATTCATGGAATCTTCACTTCCATTTCTGCCATCTTCTCTTTCCACTTTCTTCAGCTTTGGTGGAAGCATTATTGTATTCAATGTCCAACATTTTTTAGCAAGATGTCCTTGCTTATGGCAGTAAGTGCACTGCATGTGCATCCTCTTGACAACATGATTTTCCTTCTCCAGTGGACCTTTGGCTTCTTGCTTCTTTTCCTTCTTTTGCTTCTTGTATGTGGCCATTCTCTTCCAACATCTAGAAACATCATGGTTATCCAAACCACAAAAGGAACATGCAAATTTTTTCCCATACATATGTGGAAATTTAGCATGCTTTGTACAATCAAAAGGAAAATGTTTAGAACCAGATTTATACCTTTGTCTTTCACCTTTATTGCCCTCATGAGGAGGTGAATCAAGTGGCACCCTTTGGAACACCATCAATCTCTTCAAGGTTGTTGGAGTCTCCCCAACTCTCTGGTTCAAGTGTGTGCTTCTGAACACATACATCCTGCAAATGATGTTTCAAGCTATTGCATTCTTCCTTAATACAATCTTCACAC
Organism: Pinus taeda; assembly: GCA_000404065.3. Lineage (NCBI taxonomy): Eukaryota > Viridiplantae > Streptophyta > Pinopsida > Pinales > Pinaceae > Pinus > Pinus taeda. Next base: position 83,121 of record APFE031211202.1, on the reverse strand, counting down.
TTTGCAATGCAACTCCTTCTTGGAGTTGTTTCAATGGCCTTCATAGCAGCTTTGGAACTTTTTCCATAAGACTCTCCATAGCCAAGACCCAAATACTTAGGCCTTTCTTCAATTATTATTGGTTCAACAATACCTTGTGCATGCTTACTCGAGCCTTTTCCTTCATAGCCCATCTTGGACATTAGCTTGGAACCTATGCCTTTAGTATGTTTTTCAAAAGAACCAATACAAGCATTCTCAAAAGAATTTGAAGACAAACTAGAATGGTTTGCCTCTTCTTCAAGCTGATACCTGACTAAGGCTTCTTGGGCAACAAAGAGATGTGTCTCCAACTCATGCATCCTTTTCAAGTTCATATTTGCAATATGAAGTTGCCTCTCCATTTCCTACAATTTGTCAGCAAGCAACTACTTCTCTTCCTTCATGGAATTCAACTGCTTTCTAAGTTTGTTGCTCTTCCTTCCATTCTCATACATTTCTCTCACCATATCCATCATGGTGGACAATTCTTGCGTCATGTCTTCATCAAAGAATCTTGTGAAGAACGCAGAATTTGAGGACCCAATTGTAGAAGTTGTCATTATGCCAATGAAAAAAAAATTCAACAAGATAAATATAGAGCTTATTTGGGCAACCTATTGCAACAAACCTCTTGTTCTTTGGATTGCCTTGAGATCCTTTGGGATAGAAAAATGCCTTCAGCCCTTCTTCCTATTTTTCCTTCCTGGACTGAGCTATTAGTAGCCTTCCCTTCACCTCTGCAAACTCAGAAAAAAGCCAGTCTGCAAAACAAGCATACAATCAGCCTCTTGTTGTTCAAACACCTTTCAGACAAGCAATGTTTGATTTGTCAATCAAGCATTCCGATATAACCTTATTTGAAGGTGGGGTTAACCAAAATTAAGCTTTGATACCACCTGATCTGAAAATGGGGCTCTTAGGCTTCTTGTCTAACTTACAAGAACCTCTCCCACTTCCAAAGATTGAATATTCCCAGGTCTTAATGATTAACCAATGTGGAAATGAGAATATGCTTGACAATATAGTGGATGATTATGCTTGATTTAAATTGACTATATGCTTTAAATTTTGTTGTTGTGTTGTAAGTTGATGTGCTCAAACTAATACACAAATATACATAATATTAAATAAGGCAATAAAAAACAATCACACAGAAACAATAATTTAATTATGAGTTCACCCACAACTCTTGGGCTACGTGTCTGTGAGCTCTTGTTAATTCAACTACACTCTCTAGGATTATGGTATAAGTCTTTTTTACAAGCTCTTTGGATCAACTCCTACTATTTTGCCCAGAACAGTGGGTTCAGACACCATGTCATTCCCTAGGTCTTGAAGCTCTAGCTCTTAGTTCGGGCTCTTTGGCTCTAAATCTAGCTCTTTGGCTCTGGTTTCCTTTTTCCTTCTATCGATTTACAACCATCTTGGATTTTCACATAGCTTCCAAGTGAGTCCCTTCGATGCCTTCTTGCTTTTGCACTACCTCCTTCACCTCAGCTTCCTGCTTTGGCTTCACTGTCAGTAACAAACCCCAACAATCAACCTCAACAACCTTAAAAAACTCCTTGTTTCTGTTGTTCTATGGCTTTTCAAGCTAAATTAGTGATGTTGGTTCATCTTCCCTCTTCTCGAATTTCTGTCTTCCAGCCATAGTCCTCTCAAACCCCTTCCCTGAGCATTAGAAATCATTGCTAAATGCCCACAGGGATGGATTCCACCTATTCTATAACGGATTGGGTTGTCGTGCTTGAAATCCCTCAATATAGCCATTCTCAGCATACACAAGAAAACATACCAAGCATGGGAAAAATCTGTGGAAAAAACTATTCATCAGACTTAAAATTCCCATAGATGCACTTTATTTTCCTATTGCGTCTGCCCGTAAGTCACCATCGCATGTCGCAAGGGCCTGCCCCTTTGTATTTTTAGAATTGCATTAAAATGCCGCAAATCCCACTTCTCTTGCGATTTTCCTTGGTATTTAAAATATATAAAAAACGTTGAAAATCCCACTTATCAAACTTGAAATCATGTAACAACATTAATAAGCCCTTTCGTGTCTGTAATATCACATCAGGCACTTCCCTTCATATTTCGTTTACTAAACAAAATATGCAAAATATATATAAAAATGGTCGTTTAACGGATCTCCAAATTTATGAGATATCACCCACATCTCCATCAGGTCTAGCTATCGCATCGCACAGATATAACATATAACATATAACCGCTCCTCTGAAATGTGCCGACAAGATATTGCAATGTGACAAGCTGGAATCACAGATCACACAAGCCCGAGGTCTTCCCATATGATAGGGTCTATGCTAGTGCCGATTACAATCCACCAATATCGACGATTGTCATATCGCATCGGCCTGGTCCCATCACATGTTATGCCTCCAATTTCCATTGCCGATGCGACATGATGATATGATCTGGACTGTTGATCAGGCAGATCTGACAGTTCCTGTTCATTATTGGTTTAAGCCTCTGATGGGCTTGATTTTCGTTGTTCTCTCATGTTTTTGCCTCTTTCCCAAAGAACAAAAGGGGATCTTCCTTTTATGATAAATTCTTCATCTAAAGTCCATTTCTACCCATTCAAGTTGTGTTGCATTCAGAATGAGGAGATCTATACAATGAGACTATTTTCAAGAGCAACCTGCGATTTTAAATTTCCACTAATTTACAAAGGATTTGTGCCATTTGGCACCTTTTACCCCTTATATGAAGTCTTTTAGACTTAGATTTTTATCCAGGATCCATTTTTGGATCATATATCAACTGGGTCTCTTTCTAAACCAACATGCATGAGTTATTCATGAGAGAATATTGAGTTATTTAAAGTACACTAGTTGCATGCATGCATGCATTGACTAACTGAACTCACAATCAGTTCCACAAACTGTTGAAACTAATCTAACTGGACTTAACTCAGTTAAATGAGCTAACTAATTACAACTCAAGGTACAACTCATATTGTCCTCCTTAATTAAGGGATAACTTCCTCAATCAAAGGGATAACTGTTGCATGTCTTCACATAGACATCATGTTTGATTTTCTCCAACTAATTAACTGAAGATGAATTAATTAATTATTTTACAAACAACTACTAAGATCAAATTCAAATTTTAATTCTTAATTTTAATCTAGGGACTAATTAAAATTGGAATGTATTCCAAAATGCTACCTATAGAAATTCTATTTTTAGCATTTCTTGTTGTTGTTTTCAACACTCCCTCTCAACGAGAAAGGAATTATCTTCCACCCTAATCCTATCTCTGTGGAACTCAAATTTTCATTTTGACAATGCCTTAATCAAAATGTCAACATCCTGCTCCTCAGTTGAAACATACTGCAACAACATGATCCTCTTCACCACACAGTCTCGAAGATGATGATACCAAATATCGATGTGCTTGGACCTATCATGAAATACTATATTCTCAGACAGTTTGATACAACTCTGATTATCACAATAGATCATAGTTGGACCCATCCTCTGATCAAACAACCCAACTAGAATTTTCTGCATCCAAATCGCCTCACATGTTGCCTGACCTGTAGCCATGTATTCAGCCTCTATTGAGCTAAGTGCAACTGACCTCTGTTTCCTATTGTACCAAGAAGCTACAATTGAACCAAGGTTGAAAATTCCTCCTGAAGTGCTCTTCCGATGTGATGGACTCCCTGCCAAATCTACATCTTTGAAGCCCTGAAGCTTCACTCCCTCTGTCCGTCTGTACCATAATCCATACTGAGATGTGCCTTTGAGGTATCCTAGCACATGCTTAGCTTCCTTCAAAAACAACTTGGTAGGCTGAACCAAAGCTTGACTCAGTTGGTTCACTGCAAAGCACAAATTGGGTCGTGTGTTCACTAAATACATCAATGAAACCAAAAGCTACTGATACACAGTACCAGCTACTACCTCACCTAAAGTAGCATCCTCCTTCCTCTAGTTACCTGCTAGAGGAGTCTACATGGGCTTGCACTTCTCCATGTGGAATCTCCTAAGTATCTCATTGGAAACTTTCCTTGAGACACAAACACTTCCCCATCCTTCTGCCACACGTCCATGCCTATAAATTAGTGCATGAGACCCATGTCTTTCATCTCAAACTCTCTTGCAAGGCTTGATCAGCAAATCATCACCTATTAATATTACATCATCAACATAAAGAACAATGATCAATGGCTTACCTTCTACCGTGATGTGGTACAAGTTCACATCTGCTTCACTCTTTGTGAAGACCAACTTGGTGAAGTAGTTATTGGTCCTGGTGTACCAAGCATGAGGTGCTTGCTTTAGCCCGTACAAATCTCTCTTGAGTTAGCACACATGCGACTCATGATTGAAGGTCTCAAATCCTTCTAGCTGCTCTATGTAAACCTCTTCCTAAATATTTCCATTGAGGAATGCAACCTTCACATCCATCTGATGGATCTTCAACACATATGTGCTGATAGTGCCAACATTGATCTGATAGATGAGTGTTATAGCTCCAAATATCACCCTTTATATTTGTAATGCTTGCTTAATGGCCTAGGGCAACCCCTCCTAGACTTGGTCCAAATATTTTAAAAACAGTGTTTTACTTCTTGTACCCTACTTCGCCCTATGATAAAAGCGTGTACATGTGGGTTAGTCAATACCCAACCTGCATATATGTGTTAAAACACATAAAAAAAATTAAATCTCCTTAACTATGGGCAGATTTCATGGCTTTTACTTGTTGATTACCTACTAGTGCCTGTGGCCCAACTGTTCCCAATTGTTTCCCAACTAAAAAACTAATTTGGGAAAAGTATAAAAAGACTTCAATGGGAAGGCCTTCGAGAGGAGAGAAGAGATAGAATTACTATATTGAGATTATCCCCTAATCAAGTCTGAAGTATCCCTGTGCTTCAAGCACTTCCCAAAGTTCAGGAAACCCTTGTTTCCTTGAGTGTTGATATTCTCCCACTTGCTCGAGATATCATGGTATTGGTTATGGAAGGAGGTTATTGAAGAATAGGATTGGACGGACCTGGAGGATGGTTCCGCTTGGAGCCGAAAGAGGACGACGTAGGTGAACTCTTTCCATGTTTATTATAGTTTTCTACAATAAAAAGAAATGTTGTCTTATTACTAAGATCGACTTTTTTTATGGATCAAATGTTATTGTTATGGTTCATGTATGAATTATTGTTTTGATGTATAACTAACCATTTACTTATATTATATAAAATTGATTTCACTAAAATTCTTTATCTATATGCTGCTATTTCTATTCAAATTGGTTGATTTTTAGATTCGAAGATCATCAGGAGTTGCAAAGGGTTTGAACCCTGGCTGGAACTACCCAAACGAAGGACATCTGGGTATGTTCATCCTCACATAGTTTGTTTATTTAAGCATGTTTCTTGATTTGTATGCATGTTTCTTGCTGTAGATTACTCTTGCTATATTGGGGTTCTGACCCAAAGCCCTAGGGGACTTATTCCCTTAACAAAATTGGCAACTCCATTGGGGATGACAATCTTGTTATTCTTAGTTTGCATTGTTCAATGTCAATCAGAGCTCAGTTCTTTGTTTTCTTGCTATGATAGTATTGCTTGCTGCCGTGGGAACTTAGACTTCAAGTCTGATCTTTTTCATTAGGCCTCATTTTCTATTTTTCTTGTAAAACTTCATATACGCACCTTTGTCTATTTACAAAAGAATACACATGCTCGTTTCTATGAATTGAAACCATGTATATGTGAGTTTCTTTTGTCAAAAGCAAATGTACACGCACCCGTGTCGGGACACAGTCGCGCATAAAAAATTTTGCATGCTTTTTTCAAATCTTTCTACCCAAAAAGATTTGTTTCTTGGTCAGTGTCATTTCTAAGTGGTCAATTTCTGTCTCTAGATTTTAATTATTTAGTGAGCTTATTGTTTTGAATTCTCTCCTACTTTGAAAGGTTTTTGGCCTGGGTTTGCTTTAGAGTGAGTTTTATGATTTGTGTTTGAACACACAAGGCTTCTTATAGAGGATCTTGATTGTTCTGATCTTCTGGAACAACAGATTGTTTTCAATCTTTGTGTCAAAATTCATTATTGGTCTACTTGCTTTGCTTCTCGTCATTTTTGTGGCCATACACTTTTTCTTGCTTTTCGAAGGTTTATTGCCGATGAATTTGAAAGTTTGTCTTTATGACTTCCTGGTCAGCTTCTCAAAGCTCTTTTACCTACTTTTGGATCGTTTACTGCAAGTTGAAACACCTTTTTTGTTCGAGTTTTCATTTGTGTTGAATTGGTAACTTACAAAGTTTCCTTGCGCTTTGCTTTCAGTCTTTGAGTCTTTGGTAGCATTTTGAGTGCTTTTGAAAAGTTGTTTTCATTGCTTCTTGAAAAAGAGAAGTTCTTAAAAAACATTGTTTTTGCTTTCTTTTGTTGAATTTGATTTTGGTGTCTTTGGTTTTGTGAAAGTGAATTGTGACTTTTCGAGATTTGCCTTGCGTATTTGGAGGAAAATTTGTATTTGAAACTTTCATTCTCTTCAAACATTTAAATTGGCTTATTAAAAAGTTTTAAACAAATGCTTTTATCCCTCTTTAGAGTAATCTATAATTTTGCATCATCATATACACCTTGCATTAGGGTAGTTTTGCATTATTAAAGCATCAATAGTCTTTTATTTTTTGTGAGTGTAATGTCTGCTTTAAAAAATAAATAAATAAAAAAATAATAAAAAAAGTTGCTTTATAGAAGTTTCTTTGAACCCAAGTAGAAGTTGCTTTTCATCGAAGAACAAACGAGTGCATTGCATATAAGTTAGTTTTTCATTAATTTGTTTTGCATCATACAAACACCATCGGTTTGTTATCGACATATTTGGGCACTACAACCCTAGTCTTATATGTCCATAAACCAAGGGCTTCTAAGTCCCTAAAAGTGTTGTTTCATACCCTAAAGGAGCAAGGGCAGTTGATTACATCATCTCCTAAAAGTTCTCCATGAAAAACTACTCAGAACTGGTCAAAACTAGATCATCTCACTTGCTCCATGGTCAAGGTACGATGCATCGCACCTACTACATACAAGAGGTGTGATGCATACTAAAAAGTCCTTCTATGGGTGTGATGAGTGAGAATAGACAAATGGCAAAGACAGTTTGCTAGGTGGATGATTAAGGAATCTTTTAGAAACTTCTCATATGACACTTGCCTCTCAAAATTCGCCTAGGGATGAGTAAGAGATCAATGAAATATCCAAGTGGAGCCAAGAACTATCAGTAGAATGACACTAATCAAAAACCCAGAGCTGACTCACACCTCTGCAAATATCTATATATGGATCCCTCATCCCAGAGATCTAGTGGTTCGAGGCTGGAATCTTGTATCTTGTAAGGAAGTGTTGTTAGTTTCCTGGTGGAATATCATAGTGTTGGGTGATCTAAGCTTTTCATGAGGTGAAGAAGGGCTTTCATGTTGGGAGGATGATGCTGGGTCAGATCAATGGGTTGTAATCCTCTCTTCTAATATTTATATCAATAAAGCTATTCAAGTTTTCCTCCACATTCTTGTATGTTTGATAATATATGTAATTGTGTGGTCAATATATATCTGGTCCTATATTGTTTATGATTGTAGATCTCTGCACTTTGAAGGTATGATGCTGCTTGGACTTTAGGTACTCTTTGAAGTGGAGTAATCAAGGGAGGAGCAGTAAAGACTCGTTAAAGGGGAGAAGGAACAAGCAAGGAACCAAGCGAAAGATTGAGGTTGGTTCTTTGCTCTTCTCCCATCTACTTCTCGTAAAGGAAAATGAAATTAACTTAAATTTGTTTGTTTCTAAGATAGCTACTTATCTTAGTGGGACTAGGAACTCTACATAGACACTAGATTTCTTGATAACAAAATGGTGACTCTGTTTGGGAGTGAATAGAATGTTTGCTTGTCTATATTTGTTTGCTTTATAAACTTACAGATGGAGCCTGAAGTCAAGTCAGCTAGCCTTAAAACTGCATTTGCTATGCAAGTACAAAGTAGACCAATGTTTCTTCAGTCTATCTCCGGGTTTTGTTCATAAACTAAAAAATTGATTTGCAAACATTCTAACTGCCCTAGCGGTGGCTCAAGTAGCCTCATTAGATCATCCCCTGTGATTTACATTTACTAACTATCATTAGCTCAGCTTAAATCCCTGAACTAAGCTACAAATTGTGACCAAGAACCAAGTTGAAGTCTCGTTCCTGGACCATCACACCTTCTCCTCTTGGGAATCTAGATGCATCACACCTCCCGTGTGCAGTAGGTAAGATGCATCTCTCTTTCCCTGTGTTACAGGTGCGATGATCAAATAAGACCTCTTCTGCTTCGAGATTTTGGTTTTTGTTCACTCTCTTCAGCTTTATTCAGGGGTTTTACTGTCTGTGATTAGTATACCACTATGGAAAATCCCTTCCTTTGCATGATTCGGCCTCCATAGTACAAAGAACTGTAAATGTTTTTATGTATTGTTCGCCATTTACGGTTCTCCTTTACAAAGAAGTAGCATAATCAAGCTGTCGTCTTTTGATTTGGAAGTGTTGTTTTCAGTTAAAGAAAAGAATCCTATAGTTCTTGATGGTTGATTATATTGTTACTCTTGTATTTTATTTGAATCAATCATTTTTCAAGTGTCGAAAGCAGTTTTCAATTCAAAATTTCAAAGTGTCGTCATTTTCTTCCTTTCGTCTTTTGAAGAGAAAATCGTTAGTATTGTCGCTTGAAATGATTCAGATTTGCACTTAGAATTCTTTTTTCATTCACACATTAAGAAAGTGAAAATAAATACATGCATGTGCATTTGCATTTAGACTGCTTGTTGATTTTGATTTAGGAAAGTGCATCTAGTGTGTCCTCTCTGCTCTACGTTTAAAGAATCCCACTTATCTTTCTTTAGTAGCTAGGATTTTCATTGCAAAAAGAAGATTAAATGATTGTTTATCATCTTAGATTGCATTTTAGGAATTGTATATCTACATCACGTGGTGAACCTAAAAGGAAAACTTCTTAAGAAAGCTCAACTATAAAATAAATTCAATGAAGATAAAAATGCTTTGGAACCTAACGCACAACATTTATAAGTCTAGGCTAGAGACGTATTCCAACATCGTAAAGCCTAGTAACTATTGCTTTCATTGTAGGTAGGATGATTCCTCCTCTTTGAGATGACAAGTGCCAGTATGGACATGCTCCCATGTACCGTTGAGTATATATTGGGAGACCACAATAGGCTATATCCTTTATCCTTAGGAAGCCATGTCTACCGCCCTATTGATCGCAATGCACTAAACATAGCATTCGGGAAGATTGCCTATCATACCATAAAAAGTATTCTGCAGTTTTATGATTGGTTCGATAATCCCTCTGTCTAGATTTCCAGAGTAGTCTCTTTCGTTCCTTTTCAAACTCCTTAAAGGAAAAGGTCCATTTGAGCGCTTGTCATTTCAAGATCATTAAAAATCGAAGGCGACTAGAGTCATCTTTAGCTTTTTCTTGAATCTTAAAAATTGAAAAGGCAAGTTGTGTGAAAGCATCTAAAATTCATTAAATTTGGAATCACTTTTTGCCCTTTATTTTGAGTTGATCAAATAATCTGCAATCGTGGAAGAAAGTCAATAGAAACCTTGTTGTTCATGGAGATTAATGAGTCAACCGTCTTTGACTCTGGAAATGAAACTATTCCGGACAAAGCAACTCATTTAACCAGATCAAAGTCCCCCAGTTTGCTTGGAACTTGTGTTCCAACATCCTCAGGGACTTTGGTTACTCCAACCATCTCTGGTACCCCTGCCTTTATAGAATAAATTTTGTGGCCATAAGAGGACATTATACCTGATCCTAGTGTAATAGTAAATGCTTCTATTCCTGAATCGGCTCCATCTACAGCTGATTCGGAAGGTGTTACCCCTCCAACAACTATCGTTGTAGAGTCTATACCTTCTTTAGCACCAGAAATATTTTACGGAACTGATGGTCTACCTCTCCCACCTGGAATGATTGTTGTAGAAGAGATTTTGGAGGATCCTCCATCTAGTGCTCCATTGCATTTTGGAGCTGGGATCACCCTATATCCTTCTCCATCAGAAGTTAGTCTCCCTTCATCGCAAGTTCCTGTAGAATCTCTAGGAAATCTTTTGGATATACTAGATATGTTTGAACAACCATCGACATCTAGGACTGTGTCATCTTATGCAACAATAATAGAACCTCCTCCTGCTACTCCAACAATGTTCGCTAGTGTGTCATCTATCCAAACTAGCTCTCAACCATAAGATGGAGTCCATCCAGACACTGTTTCGACAGTATGGACTGTTCCCGTTTGTTCATCCGAAATAATATCTGGAATCTCTTATGTTGAGTCTCAACAAATTGATCCTTTGCAACAATATCAATTTGGGCAGTCCTGTTCCCAAAGGTCAATCATTCCTTTGAGCACTGGATTGCCACCATATGGGTGGCAGTATGCCCTTTCATTGTTTCCTCTAGGAGAACAACCATATGGGAGTTCACAACAAAATTCGGGTCATGCTGGAGTTACATCTAGCGGTTGGGTACCAATACTGCCTCAACAACCAAGAGTTGTATACTCAATGCAACAAAGCCTACGTGTGTCGAATATCCCCACTACACCGGCCATTGTGACAGTGTCACAAGTACAAGCGTTGCCTGTTGTATGCCAACCTCAATTTTCTCAGGTCGTAATACAACAGCCTCCTGTCTCCATGAGATAGTCGCAATCATCGATTAGTGGCTCCCTAACCGGAGCGACCCAGGTTCAAACAGGTACTATTACCCCTCATCTACGTCAAATAGCTAGTATTGGACAACAACAAATGGTCTCACAACCATGGCTGGTGCAATATCAACAACCGGAATTCCAACAAGATTACCAAGGATCTGAGCAACAAGTCTTTGTGAGTAATGGGCAACCGTATATTCAAAATGGTCAATAACAATCATATCAAAATGGTTATGCCCATTGACCTTACCAAAGTTATCAACATCAAATGCATTATGCTGGTATGCAAAGACCCACTGCTCAGGAAATCCCATCTTATCCTGGGTATGCTTCACCAAACCTGAATCAACAGTTGCCCTTCGTGGTGACTTTAGAGTTACCAGATCTAAATCGGCTAACAAACGATCCAATTGCTTATTCCCCTTGGTGGTCGGCGATTCCTCATAAAATTCCGTTAGATATTCCTAAGTTTAATGGAAATCTGGGTGAAGACTCATCGAATCATGTGATGACGTTTCATATGTGGTGTTCATCCAGCACTCTCAATGATGATTTGATTAGGCTTCACCTTTTTTAGCAAACGTTAACTGGTCTAGCAACAAAATGCTATGTTGAATTTCCTAGAGCTTCATTTGATAACTTCAGCACCCTTGCCACAACCTTTTCAACCCATTTTCAGTTACTAATAAGGTATGAAATAGGAACAGGGCTTCTTACCCATTTCAAACAGAGGATAGCCACTCACATATCTATTCATATCCATGAGTGATGGCGTCATCGTAGAATGGTAAAAACATATGTTCCTAATCAGCTCTTAGCTGAATGGTTTATTAAGTCATTGTTACCTTCTATCATAGAAGATGTGGCAAAGGGAGGGGTCATCACTGAAGAGCAATTCATTGCTCATGCGCAATATCTAGACTTGATCTATACTCAATCTTGCATGCTCTATGACAAAATCCCTAATGCTCCTAGATAAAAGTTTTCGTTCCTCCTCCTCCTAAATCAAACAAATATTCTCATGCCAGTGATGGCATGATAGGTACCACTAGCACGAAAACCATAAAGTCTACATCAAAGAAAGCTCGTATAGTTTCTCGTCAAAATGAAAATGGAGAACTTCTCGGCTCAGGGGTAAATGTTGTGTCGACTAACGAAGGCAAAGAACTGAAGCAACCAGGGGGCATGAAGAAAAAGAAAGGGAAAAAGAAGAAACAAGAGGAGTCATCTCCTAAAAGGTCTTCAGCAAACCCTTCTGGAGAAAGGAAACCAAATCATCAATGCTTTCTATGCAATAAGGATCATTGGATGAAAGATTGTCCACATAGAACTGAGCTTAGGAAACTCTTAAAGAATTCAAAAACCTCAGTGGTATTGACTGATCCGTTTCCAAATCTAGGAACCAATCTAGTTGCTAGTGACAATGCTTCCCCATCCCAAGTGCTCATGTTGTCCATTTTGAAACAACAAATGATGCTTTGATATCAACAAGGAATAAAGATTACAAGAATCCATAACTGTCGAACAATAAGGCTATTGATCAACCTAGTAGTTCGACAACAACTTCAACCGAAGTTGTGCCACCCATCATTCCTGAGCTGACGATAAAGCCGCTAAAGGGAGTAGTACACAAATTGACATTTAATCCTCGTGCCAAAGCAGCAAAGAATTATAATATAGTAGAGTACCTGGCCCAATCGCCATCCGCTATGTCGCCACTTGAGGTATTGCAAAATTTCCCCTCCCAAAAGCAGGCTCTATTTTCAGCAATAGGTGGGATTGACCCAGCAGATTCCAATCTTGTGGACTTTAATCATAAAGGATAAGAACGCCAGTTACCATCTCAACTTGCTTTCCTGATTCAAGTGAAAGCCCTCAACAAAACTTTTCATTGAACAATTATTGACGAGGGGGCATCTACATGTATTATGTCAATGAGTTGCTAGAAAACTTTAGGCTCACCACCCTTGTCACGATCATCAATGACATTAAAAGCATTCAATGGATGAACATACACTCCATATGGGATTTTAAGTAACTTGCAAGTTGAACTGAGGGGAAAAACAACAGAAATTGATGTTGAAGTTATGAATAGAAATGTCGATTACAACATCCTACTGGGAAGGCCCTGGATTTATGCTATGGCTGCAGTTGTGTCAACATTCTTTAGAAAGATTTCATTTCCTTTTCAAGGAGGAATTACAATAGTTGATCAACAAACCTTTCCCCCCAATATTTCACAAGTTACGGGAAGCAATTTGATGATCCAGGGAAGCTCTCAGTCACTTCAAAATATCAAAGTAGGCCTACTAAAAGACTCTACATTGATGGGTACTTTTGCCCTACCGCCTCCAAAAAATCTAGCGGAAGTGGCCATGGTGGGAACCTGCAATATGATATCTTCAAGATTCAAAAGATTCCTGAACATTTTGATAGCATGGATCATCGCCATTTTAGAAATATTGTAGCAATCGATTTTCTTGGCCTGGGGGGCAAACACAAATCAACACTCATTAAGTGTTTGGATAGATAGGTCTAATGAATATGGTACCCCTTCAAATCCTTGGTCACATATACATTCTATAGATGAAGGAATAATTTAGTCAATGATGATAGGAGAAGCACCATGGGAATATTACCACCATCGTTCCCATCTTTCGGATTACCACGAAGACTATTCCAACAACCCTAATCATCCTTCAGTTTTTGATTTTTTATCAAATACTGTAAATACAGTGGATTAAGAAGATAGTTCTTTTACTGTGTCAACCTCATTAAAAAATGAAACAACTCCCTTTCCAAATCCACGTCGAGGCTTTCAAAGATCTCGAAGGTAAACCTTCATTCCAACCACCCTGTTGAATGCAATGAAGCTTGGGAGCCATGCACCTCGATTTGTGTTATTATGTTGGGGGCATGTGAACTTATAACAAGCATAGTTTTTCATTTCAAACTTGTGTAAACATGAAACTGAATCTGAGCATATTTTGTCACATGGTTCAAGCTCATTAAAAAATAAACTAGGTCACGAGCAGTGTTACCACAGGGTTCAAGCTCGTTTAAAAATAAACCCACCACAAGAAGTTTTACTCGAAGTTCAAGCTCGTTAAAAAATTAACCTAGCAATGAGCATATGTTCCACCATAGTTTAAGCTCATTAGAAAATGAACCCACCTTCGGTAAATAATGAATGCATTATCATTAGCTTTTGAGCCTTGGTCATGTTCTTACCATCACCTCCACTCTGTTTTTAGCCGATCATATGCCTCCATTTGATTGTTTACCCCTTTTGAGGAACAATTGCGACGAGTGATTCTGTTAGCCATCTTCTTTACATTGCCATGATTGAAAAGTTCCAAACCTTACTTGGAACCAACTGCTACCCAAAAATTTCGCTCGTTCCTCAAAAAACAAGTCTTCTTTAAGTTCTTTTCATCTTACTCATAAAATATGAAAAGATTGTCGAGCAATTGGCCTCTCTAGCTCGTTAAAATGATTGGAAGTGCTATCCCTCTAGATTTTAATCTTTTTGGACTTGAGGGATCATTACACAAAAATATCAAGCACTTGTCTTGTTCGGCTCATTAAAACTATCGAAAATTCATCCCTTTCGTATTGTTTTATACTTTTTCAGACTTAAGGGATTATATTACAAAAAAGGATAGTTGGAGTTTCCTTTCCATCCCTTTTCAGACTCTCTAAAATTGAAAAAGGACCAAGTTATCTTTGTCGTTAAACTTGTTAAAACCAATAGCAACAAACTTGTCCATGCAGACAAGAATGAGTTTCACTATCGCTAGGCTCGTTAAAACATAGCGACGGGTTTGCCCGAAGGGAAAATTATAGAACAAGCATATGTTATCCTCCTCAATCTTGATAAAAATAAAGAGGTACTAGTCAGCAATGATTGAGGAAAAATTGGGAAGAAAACTTGAAGAAACTTTATTGGTAGCAAGTCACTCTTGAACATGACACTTCCACTCCATCACCATGAATGAGTCAGGTTGGGTTATTCCGTTCACCGGTCATATCACCATTGGTCCATCGTACCATCCACCTTTGTGGTTAACGCTACCAATCTGATATGTTCAAGAGAAGTTGCTCAGAGAATTCACCAACCCAGCTTGTGTCTCATACATTGCAATACATTCACGCTCCATTCTTTCAGGACCACCACCCTGAACCTTGTATCATTAGATCATTTTCACCTCCACAAAATCATTTGCTCCGTTCTGTGTCGTAGATGTGGGATTCATTAAGGCCCTCCTATGATGGGTCACTTCTTGATGATTATAGCTCATTATCCAAGAAGTCAATCTAGGAACAACCCTTTCAGTACTTTGAGCTTGCATGCCTCAATGGCAAGTTTCTCACTTCCGGCGATAGGTTTACATCAATGGCCTTTGACCGAAAGATTTTGCGTGGTGTTCGATGCCAAGTCCCACTTTCACAGCTCATGAATTATATTGTCATACCTTGAGGGTCATCATCATTATTGGTGATTCCTCTCATGCCTGTTAACAGCTTACATCATTGGCTGGTAATCAGGCAATGTCTTTCCATGTTCGACTCCAGAACATCTTTTCACATGGATCGACTTGTACTTCGAGCGAAGATTGAATGAGTTTGAAGACCCCGGATCTAGTTTCATCCATCCGAGTTGAGATATATTCAGGAAAATAAATACATCAAATGTACATCGTTGCTGCACAGATGATCATCCAAATCAAAGGATGATGGTTCTATCAGAATCATCAGTCTGCCACACAGATGGTTGTCTCTCCTATGTACATGAAAATGAATTTATAAAGTTGAGCATGGGAATGCCCACCTCAGCTAGATCATGAAAATATTATGAAGATAATGTATCGTATTCTATCTTATTATAGGTCTCCTTCCAATTTGAAAAACCTTGGATCCTCATGATAAAGCATTTCACCCGACATTAAAAGATTTACGACCTCATGCTTTAGGGGGAAATTGTTATAGACATATGTGGGCACTGCAACCCTAATCTTATATGTCCATAATCCAAAGGCTTCTAAGTCCCTAAAAGTGTTGTTTCATACCCCAAAGGAGCAAGGTCAGTTGATTACATCATCTCCCAGAAGTTTTCCATGAAAAGCTACTCAGAATTGGTCAAAACTGGATCATCTCACTTGCACCATGGTCAAGGTGCGATGCATCGCTCCTACTACACACGAGAGGTGTGATGCATACTAAAAAGTCCTTCTATAGGGTGCAATGTGCAAGAATAGACAAATGGCAGAGAGAGTTTGCTAGTGGATGATTAAGGAATCTTCTAAAAACATCTCATATGACACTTGCCTCTCAGAATTTGCGCAGGGATGAGTAAGAGATCAATGAAATCTGCAAGTGGAGCCAAGAACTATCGGTGGAATGACACTAATCAAAAACCCAGAGCTGACTCACACCTCTGCAAATATCTATATATGGATCCCTCATCCTAAAGATCCATAGGTTGGAGGCCAGAATCTTGTATCTTGTAAGGAAGTGTTGTTAGTTTCCTGGTGGAATATCATAGTGTTGGGTGATCTAATCTTTTCATGAGGTGGAGAAGGGCTTTCATGCTAGGAGGATGACATTGGGTCAGATCAATGGGTTGTAATCCTCTCTTCTAATATTTATATCAATAAAGCTATTCAAGTTTTCCTCCACATTCTTTTATGTCTGATAATATCTGCATTTGTGTGGTCAATATATATCTAGTCCTCTATTGTTTATGATTGTAGATCTCTGCACTTTGAAGGTATTATGTTGCTTTGACTTTACAGGTACTCTTTGAAGTGGAGTAATTGAGGGAGGAGAGGCAATGACCTGTCAAAGGGGAGAAGGAACAAGAAAGGAACCAAGAGAAATATTGAGGTTGGTATTCTTTGCTCTTCTCTTATCTACTTCTCGTAAAGGAAAACGAAAGTAAATTTAATCTGTTTGTTTCTAAGATAGCTACCCATCTTAGTGGGACTAGCAGCTCTGCATAGACACTAGATCTCCTGATAACAATTTCATTTCCATATTGTCCCTTTGAATTGAAAGAAAAACCACCTAAAATCAAGCGCTTAATAAAATAAAATAAAACTTTTTGTATTGTCAATCAGTATACACCAACAAGTTTTAGGTTTATTTAGGGCCTTGGATTAGGCGAGAGGAGAGTAAACTATCCAAGGCTACTCTAAATTGTAAAACATAGAAGTCTGATTAAAGAGTGAAATCCAATAGCATTTGGGAGACCAGGAAAGGTCTGTGATTAGGAGTTAAGCGTGAGGGTTTGTGAAGATAAGGATGAGATACCCCCTCTCTTACTTGTCGGATCTTACTTCACGACTGTTCCACTCGACTTCTGATACAACTTGGTACCTTTAGTTGCCTATCCTAGGGATTTAAATAGGTGGCTGTGGAGGGGAATCCCATGGCACCTGAGGTTGATGTTGCATCACGTTCAATAGTACTTCTAGAGGGCCTCCTTGCGAAGCCTGGGGGCTTGCACCAACAAAGGCTATTGTCTGGTGGTCAGCGTAACTAACTCTAATACATTCGCTAGTAGACCTAGGGCGTGATTACCCTAGTCTATTTTTGGAAGGCCCTTATTATTTAACTTTCTTGTATTTTGGTGTCCGATCCTAATCTCCTAGAGCGGAAATACTTGGAAGTTGTTTGATTGCTGAATTCTTTACGGACAATTTTAGTGAGTGTTCTGTGCTCCTAGTTGGCCTAGATTTCAATTTTCTTGAGTATTTAAGTAGATCTTATAAAAGTAATTAAAATTGGCTAACGGATCACCTCGAAGGTCCCATAGACATCGTGGGCTTTCACCCACGAGTCCAGAGCCTTCTCCTAGAAAGCGTAGCAGCGATTCTACTAGTGGTTTTCAAATAGTGGTAGCAGGTACATCAAAGATTGATCCTCCACTTGGGGGCATTAGTTCACGATATAAACCTAGTACTACTACAGGCTTAGAGAGGAACACACCAGTTCTTTCTCAAGTACTCCTCCATTCAGAAGATAGTATTGAGGTAGAAGAGCTTTCATAGTCAATTGTGGCTTCGAATTTTCCTCTCCCTTTTGATCATCCAGACATATTGTTATACATTGGAACTCCAACCCATAGGCCTTCAAGCCTAGGTCCACACACATCTATCCCTTCGATGATCACTGCTGGAAGTATGGAATCCACCACGAGTGCTACGAGTATGTAGACTCCCATGTTAGTACAAGGGAGAGGAACTATTTCCATCCCTTCTACATCCTTATTTGGGTCTACTGCTAGCACATCCTTGTTTGGGTCTAATTCCATTCCATCGACAAGTGGAAGTTCCCAGGCCAATGCATCCTGTTTTGGATTGTTCCCTTTTGGAATGCCCTCTCAAGGTATTCCTTCAATTCCGTTGAATGTACCATTAACCGCCTCAATGTCCATGTTGAGTGGATCGGATTTTTTTCATGGTTTCCCATTTGGAAGTGGTCATATACCACATCCTAATCTGACAGTAGGATCTATGCCTTTTCCTTTCATAGTTCAAGGTAGTAATCCCTTCCAAATTTAGACAAACCCTGTGGTTAGTGGGATAGGAACTAGGAATCAATTTTTCGGCCAACAAGGGAATGTGCTATATTCCTCAGTCAAATCATTTCAAAATTTTCCACCCTTATCTAATGCTTCGAACCCTTACGAGGGGCTGTCAGCTCCTTACAATAATTCGTTAGGGAGAAACTTTACCAGTTACAGAGGTTTTCTGGTTGGATTTGGTCAAAATCCGAGTTTTGTTGGACCACAAGGGTCACCTTTTGGTTCAGTAGGTTCTACCAATTACTTCGGGCAACCTGGTGCCTTTCAAAATCTAGGTAATTCTTTCCAGAATTTTGGGAACCCCACCCAATCTGGGTGGAATCCCCAAGGTCCTTCATGACTTCCTTTCCTGGCCACGCTTAACCTGCCAGACTTGACTAAGTTGACAAATGATCCAATCAGATACAATTTGGCTTGGCCTTCAGTCCCAACCAAACTTCCATCGGATATTCCAAAATTCGAAGGGAAGAGTGGTGAAGACCTAGGCGACCATGTAACCATGTTCCATTTATGGTGTTCATCTAACTCCCTGATCGATGATTTGATTAGGTTGAGATTATTTCAGCAAACCTTAGCGAGGAATGTGGCAAAGTGGTAAATAGAGTTGCCAGGGGGCACCTTTCATTCTTTCACTAATTTGGCTAGCATTTTTGTAAATCATTTTCAATTGCTTGTCTGTTACAAAGCCGAAACTAAGCTTCGGGTCAATTTTCATGAGGACACAACTACTCACATTTTGGATCATATGAAGGAATGGAGATGGAGAAAAATGCTCATGAAAGCTGAAATTTCACCTAGATTTTGTCTCCAATGGTTTTTAAAATCATTACAACCCAAGATATCTAAGGATGTTTCTATGTCTGGCGTCTATTCAAAAGAGCAGGTGATCTTCCACACCCAACAATTAGAACTGATATATTCTCATTATGAGACTCTTCAGAAAATCCTGCCTGATGCTCCTAGATCCATAGTTGATATAGCCAAACCAAAGCCAAGCCCTCATGTGGATGGTATAGTTGGATCGACTGACGCAAATGCAATAAACCTTTTGAACCAATTGTAGCAGTTGTCTCTACAAATTGCTTCTTCTAATCAGGCTGCACCATCTACTCCTTTTCCTTCCCAACCTTCTTCCATAAATGTCTTTTAGGCTTCTAACCCCAACGAAAATCAAAATTCTGATGGGCAGAAGAAGGGATGAGGTAAAAGGAAGAATCAAGATGGGAAGGGTAATGTGAACAAGCCCGAAAATGGTGCTGGTGAGGGTGGAAAAGAGTCTAAAAAGAAAGTTAAATTTCCATGCAAGTTATGTAGTGGAGATCATTTCACTCATCTCTGTCCGAAAATTCAAGATTCTTAGTGGTTGTTAGTGTAGCAGGGGTCTTCTAGCTCCCAAGTTGTCTTAACTAACCCTTCCCCCCAATGGTAGCAGCTACTTGCTAGCACAAACTCAAATCCTGGTACCTCTGCTGGGGGCAACCAGCAAGGGCACAATTCCTCAAATGTTTTCATGATGAGTTCTAATGTCAATGTGGCTACATGGTCACGGGATTATGGTGAAGCAGAAACATCTAAGGATAAATTTGTTCCAAAAACTATAGATCCACTTCATATTGAGCAAACCTCCGTCAATTCTATACCTTGGATACTGAAAGGTTCCACCAAGTGCACTACTATCAACCCTAATGCTAGGGCAGCCCAGAACTACTCGATTGTAGAAGATCTGGCCTAGAGTCCTTGTGTTATGTTTGCTTTAGAGGTACTCCAGTCATGTGTAGCTCAAAGAAGTGCTTTTCTTTTAGCGATCGGGGTGGTAGATCCAAAAAATTCATTAATGCTCGCTTTTCATATGCTCAATGTCAAAAAGCAACTTCCTCATCATATGGCTTTTCAAATAAAGTCTACTTACCGGAAAACTAATAATTTTAGAACAGTGATAGATGAGGGAGCTTCCACATGCATAATGTCTATGTCATGTTGGAGAGCCATTGGATCACCTTTGGCTATTCCTTCACCCACACTCTTGACATATTTTGACAGACATTCTCATAAACCACACGGGATTATCCTGGCTTTTCCTATATGTGTTGGAAGAAAGGTTGTTAATATCGAAGTAGAAATCGATGATTCCAACCTGGATTACAATCTCCTCTTAGGGAGGAATTGGATTTATGAAATGGATGCCATAGTGTCATCTTTATTCCGCATCCTCTGTTTCCCTCATGAGGGGAGAATTTTTAGAGTTTATCAATTGGATTATTCTCTAGCTGATCCTCAGGCAACTTCGGATTCTACAGTTCCATTGGTCGATAACCCCCACCAACCTATCGATAATTTAGGAGTTGGGATATAATCTTCATTGATGCATGTATTTCATCTTCCCCCTCATACAGCTAGAATCGATACAATTTCATCCTCCAAGCAGCCTTTACGGAAAGAGTTTGTTTGAACTCATTATTTTTCAAATCCTGGAACCTTACCTTCATCTGTGACCACATCAGATGAAGGTTAGGAGGGTGGAATAACATCTCCTATGTCTACAGTAAACTTAGATATGAATCTATCGATAACTCTACAGATGACCATCCCACTCTTTATTCAGAGGAGGAGTTGGATGGTGATGTGGCTCCTGCTTGGACCCTTGACTCCAATTCTACTTGGGATAGCTTGGATATAGTTTTTCCATCTAACAAAGAAATTTTCAAATCAATGATGATTGTAGATTGACCATTAGAAGATTTACATCATCATTCATATTTTTGTCCTCCTTTGCATGAAGTCGAATCTAGGTCCTCCAATTTGCCTACTAACGATGTTTGTACGGTTCCTCTGGCTCCGACGTAGTTATCTACCAAAAGTAATATATTGATTGGCTCAAGAATTGTACCTATAAACATCTCTAGGAACAAGCTGGCGAAGCCCCCTGATGGGCTCTACCTTAAGAGGCATTTTTCTTAGGTTACGACCGAGCAATGGTTCTTTGTATGTTTTGTATTTTTGTACATATTTTATCAGGAGTTTTTGTGATATCGACACTTTTTTATTTTCTTTGGCAGGTGTTGATGGATGACTTTGTCTATTTTGGATTTGCCGATGGTGCTAGTCAGCACACTCAGAATCTCTCTTCTGCATCTTGGGTGATTATCCATCTGGTCAGTTGATGGTGTCAAGGGGAGTATGTATTGGTTCTGCTTCAAATAATATTGCTGAATATACGGTTATTATTAATTTACTATCTGAACCTATTTCTTATGGAGTTGATTTGTTGGTAGTGTACCTTGACTCACAACTAATAGTGTCATAATTAAATAACATTTATTGGGTTTGGGATCCTTATTTCTATCGCCACTTTTTGAGAGTGAGGGTGTTGCAAAGATCATTTGTTTATATTACTTATTTGCACATTCCACAATCTGAAAATTCATTAGCAGATACTATCGCCAATCAAGCATTAGATTGGCATATCAATCATTCATCAAGATAAAAACAAACATAAAAAATTTGGAACGTATAGTAATATATATATATTATATATATTATATATCATATATATATATCATAAAATTTCCCATGTGTACATAAAGTGTTTAAAATATAATATACAAAATCGGGACTAAATGCCCATAATCATGTCCAGTCTATTTATCGACCTAGGTCAAGATGAGCGGCTAAGAAGGTGACTACTGCATTGACCAAACATCAAAGTACGCGAACCCAGTCTCGTGGTATGCCTACCACATGATGTTGCATCTCCTCAAGTGGGTCTTCTATGGCCACCATCAGTACCTGGTGAGTCAATCTCACCAAGTTTCTTTGGACTGCATACAAGACCCTCTCTGTCCCAGCGGCCACCTCTTCCGCAATGCCTATGCCATGGAAATCCATCTAGTCTTACCGGACCCACATTTGGAACATGATCATTATGTCAGTATTTTAATCCCATCAAAGATATTTCTAAGTTCATTTTCATATTTAAAAAACACAAAAAACTTAAAAATTGATAAAAACTTTAAAAATGGTTACCTACCTCTCACCATGCTGCATTTGGTGGCAGCACCAAGTCTGAATCTCCTCTAAAATCAATGCCAGCATAGGGATAGTCGTCCACAACAATGATCTGTTGTTCCCACCAGGAGAAGAACTCATTATCAAAAGCATTCCTCAACACATACCCGCCTCCAAGGCATTTCATCAAGTCGACCCACTTACCCATTTGAGAATATTGAGGGCTATTGATAGAGACAAATACTTTGGGACGCAGCCCAAGAACCTTCTCGAAGAAGAAGGAGCACAAAATGGTCCCATATTTGAAATTTTTGGTCTACCCATTCTGAATGGAGGACAAGTAGCTCTTCATATTGGTAAGAAGAGGTGTACACCAATCAAAAATAGTGGTGAGGCACTCCATGACCAAGGTCATAGATACTCGTGAAGCTTGGTGCAATGAGGTTGATCCATTTATCCTGGCTATGGTGAATAGTAAGATCCTTAGGGACAAGCTCTCCACATTTTTTATTGGAATCTTGCTTCCAATTTTTTATGGATGCCTAGGACAATAAATGTGTACATAGTCTTCCACTAAAAGACTAGCTCGTGTCCAGCCAGTCAAATGTACAACTTCTCCTCTCCAGGAGAGACCAGTGATAAAGTAAATATCCTCTACCTCTATTCTCAAAGGCATTTGATCAATCATAAATGCATCATCTTCGACACTCCAATAGCGGATTAACATTTCAAGCAAACGGGTGTTGGCCTTCATATTGGGCATTTTGAAAAATTTCAACAAGCCACATCCCCTCAATGCATGTAAGGCTTCCTGATCATTCATAACTTCATTATCAATGGCAGTATGCTCCCTTTCTCTCTAGGTGATTATCATCCTGAAAGAAAATTGAGTTCCAACCATTAGATTTTTTGTTGGAATTTCAAACCGTGTATATGTGGGTCCCTTTCACACATAGTCGTGTGTGGGGTCTTCGTATACACGGGTCTATAATATCCAACCTGCATATATGCCACATTGAAATTTTTAACATAAATCCCTACGTCAAACTTTAATAAAAAATTCTAAAAACAATCCTAAAGTAATGCAAGCTTGAATTGGGGGTTACCTTATGATTTTGATCCAAATTGAATGGTCCAATTCTTTGGGGTTCAAGTTTTCTCTTTTTTCTCCACAACTTTTGCTGTCAACACAAATGGCACAAATGGTGAGTCAAAAGGTCATTTTATAGCTTTGAAAATGTCAATTCTTTTCAAAAATTTATTTTTTTTCGTCTCATGAATCTTTTAATTTATGAGCTTGGATTGTATGGAATAGGTTGTTTTCTCAAGACATTTTGGACGCTTCTTCGAAATTTCACGTCAGTTCCATGACTACTGACATGTCATGGCAGGTATCGTTCACACATTGGCATATAGGTTAGGGAAAGCATTTTTCCCATTGCATTTTGCATACTAGCCTCCATTGGTAGATACACTTGCCATAGGGTCGATCCCATCATGTTATGGTTAGTAAACCATGTTCACTCGCCAATTTTTAAATCATGACATGATGGTAGAGCCATCCTTTGCATGGGTAGTGTAGTTAGCACCTCATTGACATTGGTTGCCCATGCTGTTTTATTGCATAGGCTCGGGTGTCCTCTTTAGTCCAGCCATGGCTTGTGCATTGAAGGCTTATTCCTCTTTGCTTCTTCGTTTAGTTCTAGCGTTATACCCTAGAGGCTCCTTTGTGTTGAGTTGTATGGCTACATTGCATTTTGACTATTTGCAACTTTTGGCCTTGAGCTGGCTTCACTTGGAATCGTGTTTGTGCCACTTATTGACCATTTCTTCTACAAAATCAAAATTGCAATCCCTTAGCTTCTACAACTTGACACACCCTTTGACCAGTGGAAGATGTTGGGTAGTAGAGGGTCCACGTAACAATTCTAGGAATTAAAGCCCACAATTTTGGGTAAAAGTATGGTAAAGGCTCCGCAAAATGTGTGGAGCACGAATTGTAATGAGTCAAGTCAAAGGGTTGTCTTCCCAAAGATAATGTAAAATAATTCATCCTACCCATGCTCCTGATCCGAAATGGATCCATAAGAGACTGTCAAGAACCTTGATTGTATCAAGTTGAACAAATATTTAAACAATCCAAAACAGCATCAAAAACATGCCTTGAACTAGTGGCCATGGAAGTCGACATGGAACAACGAGGACCTCAGTCAAAGCGTGCTGACCGAGGCCCATGGAGACTACGCAGGAGGTCAAAACAGCCCTTGCGAGCCCAGGGTTGGGAAAAGGAGGCGATTTTGATGCGTGATTAGTTAGGCGAATAGGGCTAAAATGGAAAGGCCTTAAGCCCTTGGTCACGTTGGGAGCTAGAGAACCACGGGCGGAAAAATGAAAAGCACTAAAGGACAAAGGTGGGACCCGCACTCTGAAAAACTGGCGGTATTGATCGAGGTGCCCTTGAATGGTAAGAGATTTTGGAGGAGAGCAGAGCGATCCCATTATGCAATCAACACGTGGCAACAGAGGTGAGAGAACAACCACAGTGATCGCGTGCTAACGGTCGAGCAAGTCAACCATACTTGACGTGCGTATGACGTTGGATCTAGAGGAGCCTAGATCAAACAGCTGAGATTGCGCCCGATAGAAAGAAGAGGAATCGATAGGGAATAATCCGCGATTTAAAGGGATTTGGAATCTGTTTGGCTGCCACGATGGAGAAAGAATGTATCCATGACATAACCAAGGAAATGAATCGATGAGCAGACTAGCACTATTTCGATGGGAACACGTGGCACTTCTCGAGCGTTCATGCTAACATCGGACAAGGAACTCCAAGCATAGCTGCAGAAGGAGAATCAACGCAGGTGGGAGAGGAACCAAATAGGCATAAGTATCGAATGGGTAAATCCATGAATAGAGATAGTCGAAGGAGTTGGAGGATTTTGAGAGGAGTCCAAGCGACCAGAGAGGCAGTGAACCGTGAACCCTGAGAGGAGGACTGAACATAGAGAATAGTAAAGCCAAACAGAGGAGACAGAGGGCCGAGCTGACCACAGGTAGCGTCAAGCACTAGAGAGCTTGAAGATTCAAGCCTTCCCGTAGAGGAATCTATCTGGATTGAGCATCATAGTTGGCTCTTTCCACTGCAGACCAAAGGTCAGAGAGCTGGTAGGAAGAACAAGAGTTTGTGTACTCCAAATGGCTTGGGGAATCCAAGAACCACCCTGCCAATCAAAATCTGCTTCAAGAGAACTCACATTGAGTCCCTATATTGTAATCTCTCTGCTTAAAGACACAATAAAACAAGGCCACCACTAAAGCTGCACCAGAGATGTAGCCCTGGACAACAGGGTGAACTCCTTATTAAAAACTATTTGTGTCTTTGTGTTGCTTACTGTATCTATCTATTTACTTTCCATTTAAATGTCTGTGTATTGGCAATCTGATCGATCCATTGCTTGAATAACACAGAACACACATGAGCACATGAGTCTATAATACCTTTTGTTTAATAAATCTTCAATTGATGTCACTCATAGGGTGATTATCAGATCAAGTGGTATCAAAGCTTTAGGCTGTAAGGTTAGACAAGCTTGTGTTGGTTTAGCTGTGAATGCTCACTAGGTCAAAGCTCAAATTAGGATAAGGAGAGTTGGTGGAAACTAATCCTAAAATTCGGAGAGTCTATTCTCGAAAGACAATGTGAGAAGAAGGTTCTATAAGGCCAGACCCTCTATTCATAGAAAGTTTCCTAGCTATAAAGTCTATGGTAGAAGAAATGTATAGGGACTTTAGAAAGCATAAGGATGAAAATTCATTAGGCTCTAAACAAGATAAATAAGAAGATGAATCTCATTCCCATGACCACTCCAAAGGAAAGGGGAAAAAAGAAAGCTTTCCTACACCTCCTAGTAGCCCTGTGCAAAATAAGAAAGCATCCTTGATTAAACTGGATGTCAAATTTGATTTTCCTATATATGATGGAGAGCTAAATGCTGAAACATTGGAAAATTGGATTAGACAAATTGATGTGTATTGCAGAGTAAAAAACATAAACTTAGACAAGAGTAAGATTCAGCTGGCAAGCCTACGCCTAGGAGGCACTGCCTTGGTTTGGTGGGAAGGTAGAACCCAAGTTGATATGAAAAGACATGGTAAGACCATCTCTGTCTAGAGTGAATTTGTTGCTACAATCAAAAAGCAGTTATATCCATTGGCCCACATGAAACAAGCCATGATGAGTTGGCAAACTCTTCGGTAGTTGAAAGGGAAAAGTGTACAAGGGTATACTCAAGAATTCAAAAAGAGAGCATTGATGTTGGGTATCTCATTAGACTCACCAGAAACTCTTTTGAAGTACATTGGTGGTCTACATAGCTACATGAGGCACACCATCCTCATGCTTAATCCCACAAGTATAGATGAGGTATTTGTACAAGCTACTCATCTAGAAGCTAGAGGAAATAATGGAAATCCAGAAGTTGGGGGACCATCCCATCCCATTGTAAATAAGAGCAAGGAGAAAAGAAAGAAAAAGTGGAAAGCAAGGAAGGCTAACACTGCAAAAAAAGGAAAAGCTTCATGCAATCACTGTAAAAAGGAGGGGCATGATGATGAGCATTGTTGGATTCTGTATCCAAAGCTGAGACCTAAGAAGTCCAATGGCAAGAAGAAGAAGACTGTTGCAGTTGTTCAGCAAGATTTGGGGTTAGACTCGGGAGATGAAACAATCATTGCAGCCACAGGTATAAAAGGTTGCTTGCTTTAGAGAATGTTGAAATCCAGAAGTAGGTGTAGGAATTGCTCGAGAAAGGGTTCATCAGGCCTAGCACATCACCATGTGGGTCACCGATCGTTCTGGTGAGAAAGAAAGATTTCTCGTGGAGAATGTGCATTGATTAGCATGCACTGAATAAGATAATAATAAAAAATCATTATCCCCTTCCTCGCATAGATGATCTTTTAGATCAATTGAAGGAAGTTGTTTATTTCACCAAGCTAGATTTGCACAGTGGATACCATCAGGTAAGAGTTATAGAGCAAGATGCATGGAAGATTGCTTTCAAAACAAAGCAGGGATTGTATGAATGGTTGGTTATGCCTTTTGGCTTGACCAATGCTCCTGCCTTTTGGCTTGACCAATTCTCCTGCTACTTTCATGAGATTAATGAATGATGTATTCAAACCTTTTCTTGATGATTTTGTTATTTGGATGACATTTTCATTTTTAGTAAAACGTGGGAAGAACATTTAAAGCATGTTAAGCAGACATTAGATGTTTTGAAAAGAGAAAAAACTTATGTTAAACTCTCCGAATGTGAATTTGGAAGAACCTCTCTAAATTATTTGGGTCATATAGTAGGGGGAGGTGAATTGAAAATAGATCCCTCTAAAGTGGCAGTCATCATGAACTAGCCTAAACCCAAGTCTACTACAGAAGTGAGAAGCTTCTTAGGAGTAGCACAATATTGGAGGAAGTTCATTTCAAATTTTTCCTCAACTGCAGCTCCCTTACATGCTTTGACAGGATTGAACAAGGAGTTTTAGTGGGTAGGCAAACAGCAGAAAGCCTTCGACACCTTGAAAGAAAAAATTAGTATAGCACCTGTACTAGCACTACCAAATCTACAAAGACCATTTGAGATCCAAACTGATGCCAGTGACTATGCCGTGGGAGCAATGTTGACACAACACAGTAAACCCATATGTTATCATTCTAAGATTTTTAATCCTGCAGTAGTTAACTATCCTACCTATGATAAAGAATTGTATGCATTAGTTCAGAGTGTGAAAAAGTGGAAACATTACTTAATGGGAAAGGAAAAGTAATACATACTGATCATCAGCCACATCAATACCTACACTCCCAAGCTAAGTTGCAACAATCAAGACATTACAGATGGATGGGGTTTCTACAACAGTTTCATTTAGTCATCAGATATAACAAGGGCATACATAACAAGGTTGTAGACATGTTATCTAAACCCATTATAAATGCATCCATCCTACTTAATCATAATTCTTTGCTGCATGAAAGCTACATAGAACAGTATACTTAGGATATGGACTTTAAAGAGTATATGTCTTTGAGTCAAGGTAAAAGAGTAGAAGAATTGTACTATCATGTGAAGGACCGACTCTTATATCATTGTGGGAAACTCTACATTCCACAAACTAAGAGAGCAAAGATAATTAGGGAAGCACACACTTCTTTGATATCAGGTCACTTTGGGGTAAGTAAAACAGTTGCACAGCTGCAAAGGTTCTGGTTTTGGCTGAAAATGAATGAGATAGTTTCTAGATATGTAAAGGGGTGTGCTATGTGTGCTAAAAGCAAGCCCAGTAATGGAAAACTAGGCTTGTGCACTCCCTTGCCAGTTCCTTCTCACACTTGGGAAAGCATTTCCATGGATTTCGTTGGAGGACTACCTAAATCTAGAAAGGGTCATGATCATCTGTATGTTGTTGTGGATAGGTTCAGCAAAATGTGTATTTTGATACCCTGTAGTAAATAGATTATAGCTGAACAAACTACAAAATTATTTTTTGAACATGTATGGGTTCATTTTGGATTACCCACTTCTATTGTATCTGATTGAGACACCTGATTTGTGGGGAAGTTTTGGTCCAGTCTATGGGAACTAATGGACGCCAAGTTAAAGAAAAGCATAGCTTTTTCATCCACAAACAAATGGCCAGACAGAAGTAGTTAACAGGACAGTGATCCAGTTACTGAGAGGATATTGCAGCAAACATCCTAAGCTTTGGGATGAGCACTTGTCCTATGTGCAACATGCTTACAATAGAGCCAAACACTCTTCTACACAAAGATCTCCTTTTCAGACCTGTTTTGGTTTCATACCAATGTCTCCTTTAGATTTTGTCTTTGGTAAAGATACCATGGTTGATAGACATAGTGATGTGGACAAGGCAACTAGGTTCATTAAATATATCCAGGAGATCCACCAGGTAGTACAGGAACAGCTAGAAAAGAGCTAGGACAAGTACAAGGCTAGGCATGATAAGAATCAGATGGAGCATAGTTTTCAAGTTGGAGACCAAGTTTGGCTATATATCAACAAGGATAGGATGCAAGACAAAGGTAAAAAGCTAAAACCTATCAGGTATGGAACCTTCAGGATACTTGAGAAGATTGGTGAGAATGCATTTTGCCTTGATCTGCCAACTTACATGCACATCTACTCAGTCGTAAATGCAGAGTGTTTGAGGTTGTTTGAACATTCAATGATTGAGGACCCTGAAGAGCAGAGTCAATTACCTTCTATTGACAACCTGCTACCTGAATATCTTAATGAGTTGGAGGAAGATACAGTGCTAGACAAGAAGGTGAGGATGATATGCAATGGACAAGTGGAATACCTCAAGGTTGGGCTTAAGGGTTCAAAGCCAAGTAGTGCAAAGTGGATTGAGATTGGAAAAGTGAGACAACAATTTCCTCACTTAGTCGATGCTTAAAGAAAACCAAATTTTGGTGGTCCAAAATCTTTTTCAGTAGGGAGGTCGTGATTCGAAAGGGATCCCTAAAAGATTGTCAAGAACCTTGATCGTATTGAGTTGAACAAATCTTTAAAGAATCCAAAAAAACATCAAAGACATGCCTTGAACCAATGGCCATGGTAGCCAACATGGAACGATGAGGACCTTTGGCAAAGCACGCTAACTGAGGCCCATGGAGACTATGCAGGAGGTCAAAACAGCCCCTAGGAGCCCTAGATCGGGAGAAGGAGGTGATTTTGATGCATGATTAGTGCTTAGGCCTTAGCGCTAATTGTGCATCATTACGTGAACAGGGCCGAAATGGAAAGGCCTTAAGCCCTTGGTCATGTTGGGAGCCAGAGAACCACAGGCGGAAAAACGAAAAGCACTAAAGGACAAAGGTGGGACCCCTGCTCTGGAAAACCGATAGTATTGATCGAGGTGCCCTTGAATAGTAAGAGGTTTTGGAGGAGAGCGGAGCAATCCCATTTAGTGATCAATGCGTGGTAGCGGAGGTGAGAGAAAAACCGTCGTGATCACGCACTAACAGTCAAGCAAGTCAACCACACTCGACGTGCGTATGACATTAGATCTCGAGGAGCACAGATTGGACGGCTGAGATTGTGCCTGATAGAAAGAAGTGGAATCAACAGGGAATAAGTCGTGATTTAAATGGATTTGGAATCCGTTTGACCACCACGGTGGACAAAGAATGTACCCATGACATAATCAAAGAAATGAATCAATGAGTAGACTGGTGTTGTTTGGATTAGCACACGTGGCACTTCCCAAGCGTTCATGCGGACACCAAATAGGGAACTCCAAGCACAGCTACAGAAGGAGAATCAACACAGGGGGGAGAGGAACCAAGAAAGCATTGGTATCGAATGGTTAAAGCCATGAATAGAGACAGTCAAAGTTGTTGGAGGATTTTGAGAGGAGTCCAAGTGACCAGAGAGACATTGAATAATGAACCCTGAGAGGAGGACTAAACACAGAGAACAGTAAAGCCAAGCAGAGGAGAAAGAGGGCCGAGCTGACCATAGGCAGCCTCGAGCACTAGAGAGTTTGAAGATTCAAGCCTTCCTATAGAGGAATCTATTTGGATTGAGCATCACAGTTGGCTCTTTCCACTGTAGACCAGAGGTCACAAAGCTGGTAGGAAGAACAAGGGTCTGTGTACTCCGAGTGGCTTGGGGAATCCAAGAACCACCCTGCCAAGCAAAATCTGCTTTAGGAGACCTCACATTGAGTCCCTGTATTATAATCTCTCTGCTTAAAGACACAATCAAACAAGGCCACAACTGAAATTGGACCAGAGACGTAGCCTTGGAGAATAGGGTGAACTCCTTATTAAAAATTGTTTGTGTCTTTGTGTTGCTTACTGTATCTCTCCATTGTCTTTCCATTTAAATGTTTGTGTATTGGCAATCTGATTGATCCGTTTCTTGAATAACATAGAACACACACTAGCACATGAGTCTGTAATACCTTTTGTTTAATAAATCTTCAACTGACGTCACTCATAGGGTGATTATTAGATCAGGTTCGCAGACCATGGAAATGTATAAATAGAGCAAGGCTCTAGAGTTAGGAATTAGTTTTCTGGTATGTACTTTTGTATGTGGAATGCAATGGGTTTTGAAGAAAGAAGTCTTGAAGTCTCTGTAAGTCTGAGTCTAGGGTATTGGTGGGTACATAGAGGATTTGTAGCTGGTTGCACAAAGGCTTGGTAGAGTCCATAGCCATGTGCACGGACCCTTGCAGCTGAGTGCGCAGGGTAGATTTGGTTGTATTAATGAAAGAATTGAATAAAGATAAGTTGGTTATGAAATATTGTGTTAAATCTGAATTATTGTGGATCTAGGTAATTTATGGTTGATATATCTGTTTGATCTGTGCTCTTATGCTTACATATTGAGTTTATGCAAATCTGTATCTTTTCTGGGTGCTCGAACTGGTTACCTCTAGTAAATGTTTTCTTAAAGACCGTAAAAAGTAGATCTGATCTGTCACAAACTCAATAATCATAAACATTAAGGAATTGCCTTGTTCTGGATCTAAGCAGAAGTAGAGTGGCGCGAGGCCATAGAATGGCACGCAAACCTTCTATACCACATCAAGAAATCCCTAGGGTGTAGAAACCTAGTTCCAACACCCTCCCCTGCTACCTCAATTGAGACATCAATCCCCACTCTGCAAGCTGTTGCCAAAAGGGTCGGTAGCTGCGGGATTTGTTTGGCTAAATAACTCTTTTGAACCTATGTCAAGTCACTATAAGCCAACAAATGGTTTCGTTTCCGGGACCAGGATCTTCTTAAGAATATCATAAGAACAGTGGTTGGATCATTACATATACATAGACATCCACGAGATCTTCTTCGTGTCATTCTTGACAAAGTTGTACGAATGGATTGCGAGGTTAGTTGATAGCATGGGGAGGTGCAAACTAGATGAACCTATTGTGTGGACTCCAGAATTGGTGCGCAGATTAGAAGCATCTGAAGAAAAAATTGCACGTGTAGTAGATCACTGGTTAGATCGGGTAATAGGAGCATTTATCACTGAGTTTGCAATAAACACAACTATGAGTTATAGTGAAGCAGAAAGGCACTTTCTCTAAGGACCGCGGGGTAACTATATCGAATCATTGAATACTTGGGTTGAGATATTGTGTGAAAAATAGATTATGCGTGTTTATTGATGTCTGGCGTAACACAGAGCGGAAGAGGTTACCGAGGAACTGAAGGATTAGAGAACAACCCTCTGATTTTTATCTCGCGAGAAAGCAAGGAAGAACTTGCAGGGTTCTCTTTGAGAAGCACAGTTCAGTTGATTGGACAATGCATTCCACTGATACCACCACCGTCCACGTCGTCACCTACTTCACCTACATCAAATCCATCTTCACCAACTCCACCTCCACTTCCGCCACCACCGAAGGTTGGGATGGAAAGTGGAGTCAAGTTGTCGGTATTTAAGGGTGTAGGGAATGAGGAACGAGGTTAGTTCTAGTTTCTAATAAGGGTTGCATGGGAAGCCCAAGGCATAATGGATGATAACTTCAAAAAGGCTACTCTGGTTAGTGCACTGCAGGACTGAGTGTTGATGTGGTATATAAAGTACTCAAGCGATCATCTGAATGCAGGAATAGTGGCGATCCAAGACGTGTTGACCAGGGAGTTTAGTCGGCTGAAATCAGAGACACAGTTGGTCATTGGATTCAAGGAGATCATTATGTTACTTGATGAAACCCCCTGGGATTTGGATAAGAGATTCAAAAGCACAATCCGTGAGGCTAACATGACATTGATAGATGTGCAACATTACATGTGGTTTGTGGCATCTTTGACACCACATCTAAGGATGGTACTATCATAGCAAAAGATCTCAACCCAAGCTGAAGCACTAGAGACAACAATGAGATTGCACAAAACTCCAATACAAGATCTAGGGTTGGGAGTTCAATAAATCCATGTGCAACTACAAAACCTGTGCTTAGAAATGCAAATCTTGAAGCAAGAAAGGGTGCCCCAACCAGAGGCACGTACAAAAGGAGGGTGCATTAAGTGCAAGATCCAAGGACATGACAAGGACCATTGCGCTGTCTTTGCGAACTATTTGGCAGGAGGAGGCCTGATGCCATTGAAGTTGGAGGTACAAGCAGGGCCAAGTGCGGCACCCACGCTCTGGTGCACAATTTGTCAAGTGGGAGGAAAGCACATAATAGGCAACTGCCACCTGTTACAAAAGTATACCCAAACCCTGCAGCAGCTATATTGCAACTTTTGTAGATCAGTGGGTCACGATGAGAGAACTTGTTGATGTTACGATTTAATGATGGAAAGAACCCCGACCTATCGAGTGAAGACTGAAGTGTGAGGTCTGGACCCAACCATTTGGCCACGTGGGGAATTTCAAGGATGTGGGCTGGGAAGAGGAATGGGGCTCGGGCAAAGGCACGGGCAACTGATCTGTTATAACTGCAGACAATTAGGGCACTACACTCACGATTGCATGAGTCTAACAAGGATATCTTGTCTGTACTGTGAGTAATTTGACCATGAAATGGTAGACTGTCCAACTCTTATCGCCGAAATGCACAAAAAAGGGGTATTGCAGCCCACTCTAACTCAAAATGTCCAGATGATGAGATTAGAACCTCATGAAGAGGACCCTAGCGTAAACAAGGTACTAAGAAGCGGTGCAACTACTAGAGGAGATGCGACGAAATAGTTTGGGGAAGATGAGAAGGGTTGCAATGCTCTGACAAAGGAACCTGAGCAAGTGAAAGGGACAATTAAAGAAGCTCCAGAGAGGTTTACAAAGGTTTCTACCCTAGGTGATAGGGAACCAGTTGAGCTGGGAATGGATCCCTCTATGCTTACCACCTTTTTAGAGACATGTATGATGTTGCTACGTGATAATGGGATGGTTAAATGACTCTAAGAGCTGATTACTAGATGCGTGGGATTAGGGGAACCACGTGTAGTCCAGCAACTGGGGAAACATGCTATGTGCACCAAGCAGGAAATGCGACTAACAACGCAAATTGGGGAATATGAGATGGACCAGGTCATTCTAGATCTAGGGTCATATGCGAATGTATTGCCTAAACAAACGTGGGAATGCATGGCTAGGCCTGCACTACATTGGCCTCCTATTCGATTACAAATGGCCAATTAGTAAAAGATATTACCGATGGAACGACTGAAAGGGGTGACTGTGGACATTGATGGAGTAAGTACATAGACGGATTTTGAGGTAATCAAAATTTCTGATGATAGTAATCCATACCCTGCATTGTTGGGAAAATATTGGGCCACAGACATGAATGGGGTTATCAACTTAAAAAGGTGAAAAATGACCTTTTAGAAAAAGGCACTTCATGTCACAGTTCCGCTAGACCTGGCTGAAGGAGCACGCTACATCAAGCTGGTGCGCAATGAAGAAAGTGATGATGAACTAGACTACATCTACCAAATAATAGTGTAAGACTAGGGTCTAGTGAATCCCTCAACAGACAGAAGATTCTCATGGGAGCGCGATAGTGCGTACACATCGAATTCAGATGAGGAGATTGAGAGATGGAAAAATAGATTGCAGGAAGTCACCACACTCAACTGTAATATGATGACTAGATTATTGCAGCGTGTTACCACTGAAATAAGGCAATGACCAACAGATAATGGCACAACTAGTGAAGGGTAGTTCGTTAACCCTGGCACCTTAATCGTAGCCCAGAAGCAGCATGGTGCATTGAAATAAGTGTTGCACACACCAAGGTGGTGTGAACAGAGGAAGATGAGACAGAGATGGGGGTTGCATGTACGGATTGGAAGACGTGTGTGTGGTAGCCACACTAGAGTAGGGTAGTCATCCATCTACAACACAAGGTATGGTTGCATGTTGCGTGACCATTGACCCAACTGAACTTGCATGTAGCAAGGGTTCACTGGGCTGATACAACCATACACATAGTAGGGTATGCCAAGGGAATTCTATCCACGGACAGAAGGGCTATTATCTGTATAGTCCAACCTAAACACGAAAACCTGCGTGACAAGATCTTACAGTTATAGGAAGCCATTCAATGCGGCAAATTGAGACTTCACACGTTAGAGGAAAAGGAGGCCAAGCTATGAAAGAAATGTGCGAGGCTAGATGAAGAAACTGATAAAATAAAATTAGAAGTCAATCACACAAGTCATGCACACGAGCTATTGAAGGGACTAGACATGGCCAACTTTCCTACACTACTAGGACAAGCCGTGACCCCGCTAGCATGGTTGCAACTACACCCTAGGGCATAGGGAACACATACCATGATACGCTATTAGAAACAAAGGAATGTGAAGGGTGCCCACCTCCCGGGCTAGTAGGGCAGCGTAAGGCTCACACGATTGGTGTGACCACCTGACTATCCATAGGAGGCCCAGTCCCAGCACTCCACGTAGTTGGAAGAGGGCGTGAAACTATAAAACAAGTTGCAGGAAAGCTACGCAAGTTGACCGCAGTGCACACAGACAATCAAAGGCATAAGAGGCATCTGCATACCAAGAGCTATGCTACCATAGGGATGGGATGGAAGGTGACAGTTGCAAGTCCTGTTCATGATAATATGCCGCATTTAAGACATTGAGGAGGGAGTGGCAGGCAATTAAGGTGTAATGATAACCACCAAAATCGCATTAATGAGCCACGGAGTAGGCAACTGGCCGAATTTGAATTTGAAATCATATATAACAAGCAAGAAAAGGGGCACACCACAAATTTTGATCATTCAAAGACTAGCACGCCCTGGGGTCAAGCACTAGGATGTTTCACGTCCCTACATTGAGCATAGGATTGTTCCCATCCCAGGAACTCAATAATTTATTTCACTGACACTCTTTATTTCCACTATAATATAGAATTATTTTATTCTTTTTCCAACTTAAAGAAAAAGACAAAAAAAATATATTCCAAAAAGAGCAGGAGAGGGAAAACATTTCCATATATTGTTGGCATCTAAAGTCAGTTATGTTGCCCTTGAACAAAGCACTCAAAAGAAAGTCTCTCCTCCATTTGGGCGGGATTTAGTTTGACTTAAGTACACCTTAACCTTGCTATTGATTCAGTTATCCTCCAATTGGTTATCTCTTCCAATCATATGGAGAGTTCATTCATGCCTCCTACATGACAAACTTATACAGAGTTATCATATGCTGCCACATAGTCATCATTGAGTCGTGCTTTTGTTCAAGGGAAGTAAGCCTAAGTTGGCTTCTCTATGATATCTGTTGAACTATTTTTTAGTCGGCCATCCTTGGTTGTTAGCGTCTTGTTTTTCATCACATTAGTTATATTGGTCCTTTACTCATGCCGATTTGAGAAGGTCTCCATTGACTTCTTGTTGGTGGGTCTTGTCCTTATTGACGTCGACATATTTCTCTCAGGACAGGCCTAAAGCCACACCCTAGCCCTATTTTCATTATTGATAGGTCATGTTATGCTCAGCATCAATCAGTATCATGGGTCTTTGACTAAGTGGTTTCCATTGTGTTTGACATCAACTTTCATTATCACACATTGGGATTCGTGCAGTGCCTTGGTTTCCATTTGACCCTATTGGTGGATTCCTCACCTCTATGTTAGCTTTCATTATTGGTTGGTTCAGAGGGTTTCTATTGTGCACTAGCTACATCTTGTGTATGCTAGAAACGTGCTTCGGTTGGGTTATTACATATTTTTTGTCTGATTCCTTCCACATTATTGGCCTATGGGTTACACTCGCGCTAGATTGATGAAGGATACCTTATTGTCTTCCTTCTAGCGAATCTTTTCTTATCGACTAGGACTCATTTCTCTAGGGCAAAGATCTAGAGTCCATTTGGCAGTACCATGGGGTTTGCACTCATCAATGGTAGATCCTTTGCTATCGAAAATGGGAAACCATGATTGTCCCCTGATTGGTAGATTCTTCTAGGTGTTCGACCTCAACTCATCTATTCACACTTGTTAGATTGTACTGGGTACCTTGACTATCATTATCATTATTGGTGAGTAGTCTCATGTTTGTTAACAGTATACATTAATGACTGGTAATTGAACGATTTCTCACATGGTTGACTTCAGATCATTTATTCCCATTGTGTGGAAATGTAACACGATAGTCGGTGAAGACTTCGGGTTGCATCAACATTCTTTGGTTCACTTGTCAGTTTCTCCTATTGCTGCTACTTGACACTATTCCACATTATATGTTGCAGTCCTTCACAACGACATCTTATATGCTAGCATCCGAGTTTCGATGTAGTATCATCTTATTCCATCATGTTCATTTGGTACTATTGGGATCGGTTTTTGACGTCAGTGATCAACTTCATTGATTATCTTCTTATATGTGATACTCAGACATGTACTTGTTCGATCACGATTAGATGATCCATTATGTACTTTTAGTCCTTTATACTTGTATACATAGTGGATCTGCCTGCACTTGATATGTGAACATGCTTTGCTTTCTCTGAGCATGGGTATGCCCACCTCATATAGCTATTTCTTTTTGATCTTCTTTTTGATGGCTTGGCAGGCTGAAATTTGGTGAAGACCTTCTCAGTTTTTGACAGGTTTCATTTCCATATACTTAATACATTTTAGTGATCATGTACCCCTTCTGACCTCATATATTAGGGGGCCTTTGTTATAGCTCCAAATATCACCCTTTATATTTGTGATGCTTGGTTTATGGCCTAGGGAAACCCCTCCTTCCAGACTTGGTCCAAATATTTTAAAAGCAGTGTTTTACTTCTTGTACGCTACGTTTCCCTATGATAAAAGTGTGTACGTGAGGGTTAGTCAATACCCAACCCACGTATATGTGTTAAAAAACTTTAAAAAAATAATTCTCCTTAACTATGGGTGGAGTTCACGGGTTTTACTTGTTGATTACCTCCTAGTGCCCATGGCCCAACTGTTCCCAATTGTTTCCCAACTAAAAAACTAATTTGGGAGAAGTATAAAAACACTTCAATGGGAAGGCCTTAGGGAGGAGAGAAGAGATAGAATTACTATACTGAGATTATCCCCTAATCAAGTTTGAAGTATCCCTGTGCTTTAAGCACTTCCCTAAGTTCAGGAAACCCTTGTTTCCTTGAGTGTTGATATTCTCCCACTTGCTTGAGATATCATGGTATTGGTTATGGAAGGAGTTTGTTGAAGACTAGGACTATACAGACCTAGAGGATGATTTTGCTTGGAGCCGAAAGAGGAAGACCTAGGTGAACTCTTTCCATTTTTATTATAGTTTTCTACAATAAAAAGAAACGTTGTCTTGTTCCTGAGATTGACTTTGTTTATGCGTCAGATGTTATTATTATGGTTCATGTATGAATGATTATTTTGATGTATAACTAACCATTTACTTATATGATATAAAGTTGATTTCACTAAAATGCTTTATCTATATGTTGCTATGTGTATTCAAATTGGTTGATTTGTAGATTCGAAGATCATCAGGAGTTGCAGAGGGTTCTAGAACTACCCAAACAAAGGACATTCGAGTATGTTCATTCTGGCATAGTTTTTTTATTTAAGCATGTTGCTTGAGTTGTATGCACGTTTCTTGTTGTAGATTACTCTTGCTCTATTGTGGTTCCGACCCAAAGCTCTATGGGACTTATTCCCTTAACAATGAGTACCTAGCTATAGGAGAAAAAGTATCATCATAGTCGATCCCCTCGACGACCTGTGAGAAAACACGGGCAACAAACCTTGCCTTCTGTTTCTCCACACTACCATCAGTGGCATGCTTTGCCTCTTAAAGACAATAGGAACTCACAAATGACTTGTTCTTCAGTCTTGGAAAAACATCCCAAACATTTTTCTAAACTATGGAGTCATACTCCTCCACCATAGCATCAACCCAAACTAGCTGCTACACTGCTTCCTCAATGGAAGATGGTTTGGTCTCTCCACACTCCCCAACAAGGGCTATGTAACTAGTGTACTTCTCAGGTGACCTCCTCTATCTGTGCCAAGAAGATGTCTCTCCAAAATTCTCTCTAGCATTTGACAATAATATGTCAGCCTCCCTTGTGCATTTCCACCCATCTGTGGAAGACGCTACATGATGGATGTCTCCACTCCTTGAACCTATGCATGTGGTTCCTCTGCATTAGTCTAAGGCTTCTCCTCCTTAGGAACCAAAAGTTCCTCCTTTGGATGCATCTTGACTTCCCTCTCAAGGGAAACTCACATGGCCTTTAGCTCATCAAACTTAAAATCTCTATGAACCACTGTCCTCTAACTAGTAGGAAAATACACCTGATAGTTGTGGGGAGTATCGATGTACCCCACAAGTATCCCAAACTTTGTTGTTGGCTCACGCTTCTACTGAACATCCTTGGTCACATGGAAATAAACCAATGAGCCAAATATCCGAAAGTCACTTACATCAGGTCTCTTCCTGGAGAAATCTTCCTCTGGTGTCTTCATCCGAAGTATGTGATGTGGGCTTCTATTCTACAAGGAAACGATTGTATTGCATTCCTTAACCCACAAGTGAAGTGGTACGCCTTGGTCATGCAGCATCGCCTGAGATGCTCCCATAATAATTCTATTCTTCCTCTCAGCCACCCTATTCTGTTGTGGGTTATGGGGTGTCGTCAACTCCCGTTTAATTTCTGTTGCATAGAAGTCCTTAAACTCTTGAGAGACATACTCTCCACCATTGTTGCTTCGCAAGGCCTTGATCTTCTTTCTTGATTCTTTCTCAAACAAGGCTTTGAACTCACAAAACCTTGAGAAGGTTTCATCCTTCTTCTACATGAAATAGATCCAGCATCTATGAGAAAAATCATCAATGAAAATAACATAGTACCTTTTCTTAGCGGTGGAGGCTGTTAAGAATGGTCCACACACATCTGTATGAACTCGCTCCAAGATTGCTTTAGCTCAACTATCTCGATCCTGAAAGGAAGATTTTTCATACTTACCCAAGGTACAACCTTTGCATATATCTACTTGATCAATTTTACCTTTGGGAAGTCTGGTAGAGATCTACTACATGTTCTTCAAGGCCCCATGATGCAAGTGGCCCAACATTCTATGCCATAAATCACCAATATCTTGTCTTTGCACCAACTCTACTTTCGAGCTCAATGCAGCACAGTCATCTACCTCCAGCTTGTAGAGATTCTTCACTCGAATCCAAATCCTATTGGTCTAACTCATGGAAATGTGTCTCAAGAATGCCTTTCCTTTACTAAAGACTACATCATAGCCTTTGTCTTCCAACATTGCAACATATACCAAGTTCTTCTTCAGTCCAGGCACATACTTTACATCAGTCAGGGTGAGAGGAACTCCATGCTCCCTTTGAAACAAAACTGTGCCTTCACCTAAAACATGGTACTTTCCATCATCACCCATCTCTATGCACATTTGGATGTCCTTCTCCTCTAAGGTATTGAATAAATGCTTGTCACTAGTCATGTGGAATGAGGCTCCACTGTCCAGATAGCAAACATAACCCACCATCGATGAAACCATGCCTGTGATAAGGGTAAAATCCAATTCAAACTATGAGGCCAATGCCTCACCATCTAATCCTTTGGAGGATCCCTTCTTGGATTTATTCTATCGAAAATATGTTGCATAATGGCCCACCTCATGACAATTAAAGCATCGTACTTTAGATTTGTCAATCTTCTTCCCACCATGGGAAGAACTCGATTTCGAATGGGAAGCCTTTCCTTTCCATTTCCTCACCTTAATTTCTAAGGCTAGATTTTCGTCATCATCATGCTATGATGAAGAACCATCTCTAGTGCTTCTCCTAATTTCCTCCTACATCAGATCCAACCACAATCATTCCCGATCTGGCAGTTTCTCTCTTCCATTCACTGAGTCTTGGTAGCTATGTGTTGTGTGTGGAGCATGATTGGTCTTATACCCATCACTATGCCAGCTCTTAGGAAGATCGAGGATAGCAAGACTCACAATGTCATCATTGGTTGTCGTGATTCCTACACTTCTAAGCGCATCTCTACAGGTGGTGAGCTTGTTCAGATATGTAGAGATCATGTCACCCTTTTCACACTTGATTTTTTGAAGCTTTTCTTTCAAAACCAACTTCCTTTGATCGTTGTTATTCTGAAATAGATCCTTGAATGTCTTCCACATTGAAAATGGTGTCTCCTTCCCATGGAGACTCGAAACAATATGGTCTTAAACTCCCTCCAGAATAATCATGCTCGCTCTCGCCACACATTTCTTCCATTCCACTGATTCTTGGGCATTCGCTGCTGCTAGCTTGGGGACTTCTTCATCAATGAAGTCCTTCAACCCATTTTCCTCTAATACCACTTCCATGTGATCCTTCCAGGCTATGTAATTTGAGCTGCCATCCAAGGCATACTTGAGTCTCAAGCCATTGGATGCCATTGGTGAATTTTGAGATGTGATAAGATATCGATTCTGTAACTACAATAAAGAACTTCAAAACTTCAAACTTCTCCCTTCTTTGTATATTTTTCTTTGGTTTGATCACCTTTGCTCTGATACCATGTAGAAATTCTCACTGTAGATCACCTGATAATGCAATGTAACTAAAGAAAAATACTTGATCTACTTCTACAAACAAACTTGTGGAAGCTTAATCGATTTTGAGAAAGATCAATCAGAACACATATAACAAATGAAGAAGAAATCAATCGCACATGAACACAGAGAATACTCTGGGGAAAGCCTCAACTAAAAACCTCGATCTTTGTATTATCATACAAGTGGAAATATCTCAGGATTACACAAAGCTTTAGCTCAAAGCTATCCAACTCTCAGTACAATCCCTCACTATTGCTCATAGATAGAACAGAAAACACATATGCCTTCCTTCGGTCCTCCAAGCCTCCTATTTCCTTATGTAGTTTCTCCTGGGTCCTCAAGCTGCCACTTATGTGTAATTACCTCACACACTACTCAGTAACCTCTGAAATAACTGCACAATCCTCAAGGAAAGAATTCCTTCTGCATGCAAGAGATATCCTCATGGGAATATTCCTGCAATTAATAGTACATTGTCCCATCATTTGATCTCAACTGGGTCTCTATTTGAACTTACATGCATGAGTTATTTATGAGAGAATATTTAGTTATCTGAAGTACACTAGTTGCATGCATGCATGCATTGACTAACTGAACTCACAATTAGTTCCACAAATAGTTGGAACTAATCTAACTAGACATAACTCAGTTAACTGAGCTAACTAATTACAACTCAAGGTACAACTCATCCTGATCTCCTTAATTAAGGGATAACTTCCTCAATCAAAGGGATAACTATTGCATGTCTTCACATAGACTTCATGTTTGATTTTCTCCAACTAATTAACTCAAGATGAATTAATTAATTATTTTACAAATAGCTACTGAGATCAAATTCGAATTTTAATTCCCAATTTTAATGTAGGGACTAATTAAAATTGGAATGTATCCTGAAATGCTATCTATACTAATGCTATTTTTAGCATATCTTGTTGCTATTTTCAACACATAAATGAAAGATGATCATAAGATAAAAGTGCCATATATGAAAGGTCCTACTCATGGTATTAGCAATATTGATGCACTTTCTGTAGTATACCTAGGGGGGATAATATGGGGTACAAAGGGAGGTACCCAAGGGAATAATGTAATAATGGGATGGGCCATAGTAATAAATAAGGTGGTTAACCCATATCATCTAAGGGACCACAAGTAGTTAGTAATAATGTAATGGGCCCATGGTATTAGATAGATGGTATTGAGCGAACCATGGTAATGACCCATGGTATTGTATGTATGAGGCATGTATAGAGGCTAAAGACTCTCCATTGAGAGATGTCAAGGATTATTGTATGAACAGGCATATGGCTTGTGGAGTGTTCTCCTTCCTTAAGGAGTGAATGTATGGTGTTGCCCAACCTTAAGGGTTTGATATTAATAAAGAAGAATTTATCTATATTCAGGATACCACTTGTTATAGCTCTTGTTAGAAAATTATATATTACGGAGCAATGGAACACATAAAATATTGCAGAAATATAAACACAGAAAATGCACAAAACAAGAGAGACACAGATATACGTGGTTCACCCAGTTTGGGCTACGTCCACCTCGAACAGCCGGTCCTTCCTTTCTATTATCCAGCAAAATGAAGAGACACAACCTACAGCAAAGCCGCTGTAATATCCTCTGTTTTCTCTCACAGTCTCACCTCTCTGTTTCTCGCTCACACACACATAGAATACACATCTATATCGTCGCCTCAAATACAATACCCTCATACAAAGAGAGGGGTTTCCTTCTAGGGCAAAAAAAAACCCTAAACTAAACATAAGTTCTACCGTCAGATCATCCGCCTAATGAA
The DNA here is from genome assembly GCA_000404065.3 of Pinus taeda. NCBI lineage: Eukaryota > Viridiplantae > Streptophyta > Pinopsida > Pinales > Pinaceae > Pinus > Pinus taeda. The sequence goes on along the minus strand of APFE031211202.1, from coordinate 39,362 downwards.
CGGCTCAGATTGACTAGGAATTACTATACTTTTACAAGGCAATTTTACAGCTGTTTTTAGCTTCGAGGGCGCTGCCCCCGAAACCCCCCGCCAGGGGGGGGCTCCCAAAGGTCGCAGCCGCCCCCACCTGGACCCCCCCAGCAGCGAATATTTTACGGGCGGCGTTGCCGCCCCCATTTTGAACTGGGGTCCAATGTGGCGGTACTTTTGAATATAGAAGATAATCAGGCTCCACACCCAACATTTTGTTCCTACCTAACTCCGTCGGGGTACTTTCTTGGTCAGTTGGTAGCGGAGTAACACCAAAGATGAAAACATATACTCTGAAAATCTTAAGATCGCGAGCCAAACTACCTTCCCGATTTTGAAACGTTGTGATCTAAATGAAAATTTTGTTTTTTTTGACTAAGTTGGTACAAGGTGAACCACGTATGTCCATGGGGTAAATGGAGAAGCCAAAGTAGCCTTCACAATGAATCAATACTCCCTGAAATGCCAAGGCCCTGTGTGGAAAATGAATTGAAATAGAGGAGATGGTATTCAACTAGTGTGTCGCCAAGTGTTGTAGTGGCTACAACACCCTCCAAAATTTTGGTCTACATCCAAATTTCATAGCCTTCCTTGCTTTTTTCCCCTGATTGTTTCCAACACTCGGCCTCATTCCATGAATTCTTGTCGAATCTTTACACCCTTTTTACTTGATCGACCATCGGTCGTCTTTTCACATGTTGATTCCTATGTCATGCTTGCGATCTTGCTCTGGAAATTTTGAAGGTATGTCTTTGTTTGCATGAGTTATTTGAACTCTGTAAACATCTATCATACTCACAAAAAAAGTTGTAAACACTTTCGCGCAAGTTTCGTCACGGTCGTTCTAAGATCTATCTAAAGTGTCGCAGTTTTTTTCTTATCCTTTAAGACAATGTCACTAGGCACATGTTTTTCTTGTTGGTTTGAGGGGTCTTGTTGTCAAGTCATGATAAGTGTGTGATCACAATGTCCTATATGCACAAGTTCAATTTCTCTCACACTTAGCTATTTTACCTAAAAATATTTCGACCGTACAACCCTCCTTTAATCGGACCCTGACTGAGCTGCACTGCGTAGTCTCAACTCTCAGTGACCCTTCTCTACTGCCTAGAACTACATAGAGCTTTAGGTTGTCTTCTGGGGCAACCTTCACTCCTCAATCTTGGAAGTGAGCAAGCCAACTATATCCCAGAACTACACAAAAGTTGTCCCCAAGTCTGACCTAATCTGCGCTTCCCGCAAGATCACTCATCAAGCCTTTCTCTACTCTACAGTAAAACATGAACTGCACTATGACCTAGGGCTACCCTGCTAGCTAAAACTGTGCAGAAGTTTCCTAACTCCCTGCCCTCCACGACCTGCAGAAACTGTGCAATAATGTGAGTTAGGCCTTTGTTTCCTGGCACTACATTGCTCCAAGAAATTGCATAGATATGACTAGTAGGCCCCCCTGCTGGATTTCTTTGCTCTATCTATGAAAATTGCGGAGTTTTTCCTGGCACTCTCCCTGCTTCCCCACTCTGCACTCATCCCAGAAACTACATAGTTGTGTAGGGAAGGTCCCTACTACTTGTCTGACACTGACCGTCAAAATTGCGTAACTATGACCAACAACTCCCCACAACCCAATCTAGCCTTACTCTGGAAAAAAGTGTAGAAATGTATGCCAATATCTCCTACTTCCTGCTCTATCTTCCTTGGAGAAACTACACAAATTCCCAGTTGGACCCTTGGATGACTTGACTAGTCCCCATCTTGAAAACTATGTAGAATTTCCCAGCAGTTCCTCCTCACACCCTTCCTATCTTCCGCCTAGGAACTGTGAAATTTTCCCCAATTGAGTTCCACCTTACAGTTGTCACTATTTTCCTAGATTGTGAAAATCTATGTTATAGTGACATCTATGCAATTTTTTCCAACAGTGTTGTGGAGCCTCTCATCCTGGCTTGAGCTATGCCCTGAACAGTTTCAATGCCTTGTCCTCTCTACTGGTCACCTGCACCTAAAACAGAAAAGAATGCATCATGCTAAATTATGATATTTTTGGATTTGATGACGTCTCACCATGAGTGATTGCAGGAATAGGTACATTGATGAAACATGGTGCAAAAACGAATGGGATGAAGAAGGAGCAGATGCTAGAAGAAAAAGGGAAACATAAACATGCATCATCAAGAAAATACCAAGACCATAGAATACCCCACACACTTTTCCATGTGGAGTTGAAGTCATTATACACCGAAAGCACACCCATAACTCATCAGAATAGCAACTCAACACTGACACCATAATCGGCCAGTATATGTCAGCAGTTTCATGTTGAGTTGGGGCATGAGTTGTCTCGGCCACATCCCTACTATGGGCCATACTTGTAATCAAATGTAATATAATGTGGAAATCCAAGAGACACACATATGAAATTGAAGATTCATGTAAGTCGAAAATTCATAGGATGTTAAACAGTCATGAGGGAAGTTGAAGAGTCACAAGGGTCAAGTATCCCCCTTGGTTATGTATACACCCTCATTGAATGAGCAAAGGACTTTTCACCTTGTCTCCTCCCGTATAGCCATGAGATTCTGTAGTCTGTTCTTGGAGGAGAGAGGAGTGGCTCTAATGTCCCGCTACTAGGGCTAGTGATGTATGGTGTACATATGTGTCTTGGAACTTTTTCTTAATTCGGAACCTTGTCTCAGGCCAACATGTTTCCATGCATTTTTTGTATCCATTGTAAGACTATACTTTAGACATTTGTAATGCATGTTTTCTTAACTTGTACTAAGATAGTTGAACTACTTCGTTTATTTTAGTACTTACATTGTTGAAGATGTGCTGTATTTTTTATCATTGTTGTCTCACCTGAGTGGACTACCCCGCTGGACATTAGACTGACTATTATTGTGTTTTCTTGGTTATAACGACCGTCATCCCCATGTGGACTACTCCGCCAGATGGTGTACATGTTTTCCCTTGAACATCGGTTTTAATGACTACCGCATCCATTGTGGACTATTCCATTGGATACTGGACAAACCCTTGTTGTTTTTGCTTGTCTATCTCCCTAGGTGGTACTACTACCTCTCATCTAGAGGCTCACTTTTACCCTCGCCCTTAGAGTAAGAGAACCTAGACACAAAGTTACATTATGCACTCACCATGCATATTCACCTCACTTTCTTGAAGTTACAAGCATAACACTCTCATATTCTGAATAGCAAGAGCTAAGGAAAATATCTAAGATAATGGCAATTGTGTCATCATACTAGATGGGACTCCTACACCAAACAGTGTTTGGTCCAGTTGGGACTTCATAATGGGGAGATCCCCTGAATGTTCGCGGGTCCAACACCATCAAAAAAAGGTTCCCCCCTCAAAGAGTTATGTAATTATTAGTTTTAATAATTTTTAATTCATAAGGAACATAACATATTGTAGTATCGACATGTTACACACGAGTTCTCTAGATGAAGAAGACATTAAAGGATATTAAGCTATAATATGACCATTCAATCTCAATCATCTATAATGACATATGGGCAATAAAAATTTCAAATAATATTTCTCTTAAATAAGGGAACAAGTAGCGGAGAAAAGTGTCATGTTGGAACACATTACTAACATGGAGTATTGTGTAGATGTTTTTACTGAAACCCTTCCTAAAGAAACATTTTGATATTTGAGAAAAAATATTGGAGTGATACTCTCATCTCATCAATAACAAGGAGCATAAGCCTAGAGCTACCAATAATTTTATATTGATGTCAAAGGGGCAAAAGTTGTAAATATAGGAAGAATTGGAAATAAAAAGAGAGTTGAAAATAGATCGAGTACTGTTGCATAATTTACTAGGGTTTAACATCGACAATGTGGGATGTTGTTAGAAATAGTATTATCAATGAGATTAAAGATAGGGGTAAACTATTGTTAGTAAGAAATTTCTTGGAAGGTGTACCAAAAACATTCCACTTAAGTCACTGGTGACACATGACCCTAACAACAATTTTTGGTTTGTTACACTTCAGACCTGCAATAATAAAACTAGAAAAACCTGCAACAAAAAAACATATCTGATCCAAAACAACAAACATCAATATATATCCAATGTAATAACCTAAATGGAAAGACTTTTTAAATTGAATTATAAATCTTTATTGATAACACCTGGTGAAGGAGATATACAAAGGGTATGCAAATCCCCCACTGTGGGATGTGTCCTTTGACATCAATATATATCCAATGTAATAACCTAAATGGAAATACTTTTTAAATTGAATTATAAATCTTTATTGACAACACCTGGTGAAGGAGATATACAAAGGGTATGCAAATCCCCCTCCGTGGGATGGGTTCTTTGATGTCCTTAATGCTTCAATAATTGATTCTCTCTCTTAATGTATGAAAAACCCAAAACAATGTGCAGAACTCAATTGGGAGATCAAATTAAAAGAGACAATAATGGTGGCGATGATAATGATCGTGGTGAAGAATGAATGGAAAACCCTCCTATTTGTAATAAAGTGAGGAGTTTATCTAAAAAATGGAGAATAGTAAAATAATATTGACCAAATCAAGATCTAGCCATTAGGAATACTTTATTATATTTTTTGGAGAGGGAAACGATATTTAAAATGGTCAAATATCTTTTCTTAGAAATAATTAACAAATAAACTGACTTATTAATTATTTTGCGAGGATCGCCCGATCGGGCTGACTGACCTGGCAGGGGGTAAAGTGACGTCTCGGCGGCGCACGGTCGGAGGAGTTATGATGTTCGAACAAGGGAGGTTGAATGCACGCAGGTGGCTAGGATTGAATACAATAATATATTAGCACATCATACATAATTCGCCTCAATATAACATGGTGAGGGGGGGTCACAACCAAAGAATCCTTCCTGAACAAGATAGGGCTTTGAATATCTGAATGGATCGTCTGAAGGAGACATGCATGGTATGGGCACTGCAATTGGCTGAGGTTGAACCCATCACATCTACAGAACTGCATCTGAGGCTAGATCAACAACTATGAAAATCTAGGCATGTGGGGGGCTACCTGAAGGGTCAACCCCTCATGAGATCTAGAACATATCACACACACCCAGAAATCATTAGGGCAATCGTCTAGATCATCGAACCATCAAGTGTATGGTTCTCAATTGTGCAATAATGATTTTGCATTGAGCACATGAGAAACAACCAAGTCAAATGGAAATGATGATTCCCTCTGCTTGATCTGAGGCACCGAACAAAGATGAAGGCTAGAACCAAGGCTGATCGCCCTCTAGACCACACTTTTGGAATAAATGCAATGAAGTTGACAGAAGGGGGCCTGCTAGAGTTAAGTCACTAAGGAATCCTTAACAAAGGTGCAAAGTATCATATTAGAGTGATGGATGGACTGATATCAGGGATGATGAAGTAAGGAAACAATATGAGTGGTGAAATGATAACTTACCTTGTCAAAGCATGATATGTATCATTGACTTGGTAGTGACTAACCCAATTCTAGAGGGGATGGTCATTTACTGAGATGGAGCAGTATAGATGGAGGACAAATATGAATACAATGGGGTGGATACAACAAAAAGATGTATGGAATACTATAGCGGGACTCAAGTGGATGTGAAACAGACTCCATAGATGCAAGGGTGGCTAATCTTAGATAATCTAAAAAAGGGTGACTCGATGATGTTGCCACATGGGGGAGGCCTGGGAGGGGAACATGGAAACATGAATAAATAATGGTTACTAATAACAAAAATATACACACGAATTGAAAACTACCAATACAAAGTGGTACTAAAGTACAAGCGACTCATATGAAGAAATTCAATTTTAATTGGCGGAAAAGTGAAACCTCGTGGAAAAAATGGCTTCTGGGTGAAGTGTCAAATTTAAAAAAACAAAGGGAGACCCATTATAGAACTCGGTGAGATATTTCCAATGATTCATCAAACAGAGCTAGGGTTTGGTCGCAATGGGCGACGAAAAGCCTAGGGTTTTTCCTATAAAAGTTTTTCTTGCCCCAAAATCCAATTCATTTTCAAAGTGAGTTGTTGGAGAATTTGGAGAGGAGGAGAAGTCCCTAAATCTTGTGGAGGTTGTAGCAGAAAAATCGACCATCTAAATCAAGATCTTCAAGTTGGAGGTAGGTGGCCTAACCTTACTCATCTTTTTTTATGGATTAGATGTTCAGATGAGGGTGTTATCTCTTTGGGGCAAAACAAATTCTCTTCTTCATTGTAGAAGCACACTTACTAGGCCCTTATCTTCATTCTAGAACATAGAAACTGACTTAAGAAGTGCATCCAGTGCAATTTTGATGGAAAAAAATGCGTTCTCAACTGAGAGGAAGAGCAAGATGAGGGGTCTCTACTGAGCTGAGGTTTTTTACCCATGATGTGTGCCTTTGAATCCAAATTTAAAAAACATAATGGCATGTTGTAGCTATAGCAAAGCTAAAGGTGTCATGGCGAGAAAGAGATTTAGAGACCCTCCGTGTTGAGATTCAGGGGAATCAAGCAATGAGAGGGATTTTGGCACAGAATGGTGTGCTAAATTTCTTGGAGAACCCTTTAATGAGGGTTGGTGAGCCCTATCTATGAAGGATTGTGAGCTACTAGGACCCAGATTAGGAGGCCTTTGTAGTATAGGGGCACACGATCGATATCATGATCCAAGACATACATTTTCTTATATGATTTCCCCCAAGGGTGGTAGGGGAGATACATCCCATTTTGCCTCGTGGGAGGCATATAGGTGATTTTTTTATCATCATTGTGTGTCAGGGATTCATACAAAGAACACAACCATTCATATCAATGACTTAGAGAGGCTTGATACATGAGCTACAACCGCAGCGATGTTACAGATCTTAGGTAGTCATGCCTTCCATCACATCACTAGGGGGCAGATGATGGTTGTTAGATCCCTATAATACTAGTGTTAACCCTTATTGTTATTAGTGAAACCCCCTTATTGTTATTTTTTTTTCCATGTAGTCCCCATATTGTTATTATTGTGCCCTAAGGAAGCCCACTAATATTATTGTTGTGCCCTTACATTACTATTGTTATGTCGCCTCTAATTATATTTTGACCCCTTAGACTCCTATATATAGAAAGGAGGATTTTTCATTTGAATCATCCAATAATTGTTCATTTTTGGAACTTAAAGGAGGCTTCCCCCACAAAGAGGCTCATTTTGAAGTCATTGATCTATCTTTTATTCTATTTTGTGAGCTTGTTGAATAACATTTGCTATGAGAGATTTGGATTCTAGGGTTTTGCTCCTTCAAACTGGGCATCATGGATTTTTTTCTATAATTTTTTCTACAATGTTTCATAACTTGAAATAAAAACTAATTTGAACTTAAATCTTGATTAACCTTGTGTCTGAATTTCAGATATTGTCTCACATTATTTTCAAAGATATGAGTCGAGGAAGTTAGGGTTTTTGTAGGCTCCAGAATTCCATCTCAATCAGCTCATCGTGGAATTTTCTCTATAACTTGTCTTAAACGAAATTGAGAAGTGGGAATTAAAACCCATTTGAGAAAAAATCATTGTGAACATTTTCTACGAATTTTAGATCCTTTTTTGCTCTATTTTCGGATATAGGATCCAACAAAGTTAGGGTTTTGCAGGCTCCCGAAATCGATTGTAAACAGGTGAACTTGGGAAAATCATCATAAATTTCTCTCTGGGCATTGGATTCAAATTTCGTAAAATGTGACTGAAATAGGATAGAATATAGTTTCCTTGATATCACTTTCAGGGCTAAAGGCTGAAACAACGACACGTGGCACTTCGTACAATTTTGTTCTACTTAACCCATCTATAATCATGTTATCGTGAGAGATTGACCATGACTCTTTCTTCAAGAATCCAATTTTAATAAGAACTGTGGGGTTGGAGATAGGACTCAGAGGGATACCCCAAGACATAATTTTAGACCTTGGATATCTGATATTACATAGGTACATCAGATTCAATAAAAATCTCATACAAAACAAAAACAAAGGGTGTGTAGTTTTTTTTAAATTTGTATAAGTTTTGTTTGAGAAAGTAGTTTGAAGTGATTAGAAGGAAATTGTGAATCATAATTATCATTAATTGATGACTCAAAGAAAGAAAATGGAAACACTTAGTAAGGAACCCAAAATCTCTACTATGACACACGAAGAAGAGGAATAAATGCAGCATGATATATCAAAATTACGAGACCAAGGGAAACAAATTTCACTCACACAAAAAGTAACTGAAGCTAAGATGGATGGTTTAAATAATGGAATGGATGCTCATATAGATGGTATAGAAGTAAAACTTAAAGGAAAAATGAAATATTTGAATATACATTTGACAACGTTGCTACAAGAAATGCTTACTAATGGTGAAAGGGTAGTAAAGGAAACTCATGATGACAATAAAAGAAATGTTAATCATGAGTTCATAGAATCTAACATTGGATTGAAGACACACCAAATTCCAAAGATCAATCTGAGGAAGTTTGATGGAAAGGATCCCATAACATGGATACGACAGATGGAGCAATATTTCGATCTCCATAATGTGCAAAACACACAAAAGGTACGCATTGAAACTTTATATTTGGAACCCAATCAGTTTGTATGGTATCGATGGATTTTCTCTCATAAACAAATTGTAACTTGGTCAAATTTTACAGAGGAAATGATAGCACATTATGAGGATATAAAAAGCAACACCATCTCTAGCCAATTGATAAATCTTAAACAAAATGGTTCAATTCTGGAGCACATTGAGGACTTCCAAAAATTGATTATAAGGGTAAATGATATTCCAGAGCAGCATATGATTGATGTCTTCATAGGAACTCTACAGGATAACATCCAACATGAGTTTTGTCTTTGGGAACCTGATACAATGGACAAGGCATTTAGGTTGGAATGAAAAATTGAAAGGAAAATTATGGTAGCAAGGAATCCTACCACTCACAACTATAAAGATGGAAGTGTTGTTGCTCCTAGATGTCCACAACCTACAAGGTTGACACCACAAAAATTGGAAGAAAAAAGAGAAAAATGGATATGTTATAGTTTTGATAGAAAATACGCTAAACTCCATAAGTGTGCTCAGAAGAAATTGGGACTAGGAGGAAGAAAATAAACAAGAAACACCAAAAGAAGAGGATATACACCAAGAACCAACCCCAGAAAAATAAGAAATGAATCTAACCATATATTGTAATGAATTCACATGAATTACCACTCCTCAAAATCTCAATATAGAAGGACATATCAAGAAGAAAAAGGTAATATTGTTGATTGATTCGGTAGTACCCATTTTTTTATTCATTGTAAGATATCCAAGGAATTGAATTACTTCCTATATCCAGCACCAAAGTGTCAAGTTATGGTTGCAAACAGAGGAACGATAAATTTATCTAGAAAGTGTCATAATAACAAGCTATCCATGGGAGAAAATGTATTGAATAGTCCAATGATTTCCATTCTAATGGGTGGAGTTGATGTTGTACTAGGAGTCCAATGGTTACAATATTTGGGTATGATCGCTTTTAATATTCAATAACTTTTCTTGAATTTTTTTTGAGAAAGAAAGGAAGTTGAATTAAGGGGTATTGTTGGGAAACCAAGAAAGATAATTAGCTCTAAGAGCATGACAGATCTTCTAAAGAAAGAACAACGGGGCATAACTTCACAATTATGTTCACTAGAGGTTCAAACAACAAAATCATCTAATTCTACAGATCTCCAAAAAGTCTTGGACAATCATTCTAAGGTTCACGCAATGGAAGATTACATAGAGCATCAACAAGTTCTGCAACTCTTAAAGGATAACCTAAATTTTGCATAGAATCGGATGAAACAAGAGGCAAATAAACATCACAACAAAAGAAGTTTTGATGTAGGCAACTAGGTATTTTTACGGCTACAACCATACAAACAATTGTTCCTCAAGAAAGATAAGAAGGATAAGAAATTATAACCAAAGTACTATGGTCCTTACAAGGTGTTGCAAAATATTAGAACTATGGAATACAAATTAGAGATTCCTGCATCTTCCCAAGTGCACCTAGTTCTCCATGTTTAATACTTAAACAAGGTTATAGGTGACAAGCTCCCAGTTCAAACAATATTGCCATAAATTGATGAGGAAGGAAAAATCATATTGGAACCTAAAGAAGTCACAAAATCAAGAACCTACCAGATACAAAATCGATTAATTTCAGAGTATCTCATCAAGTTGAAGAATTTACTCGCTGAAGATTCCACACGGAAGGATGATAATTTTATACATAATCATCCAGAACTACTCAAGCATTGAGGAAAACACTTTTTTAGAGGAGAGGGGCATGTTAGTTCCCCATACTACTAGTGTTAAACCTTATTGTTATTAGTGCAACCCCCTTATTGTTATTGTTGTGTCCATGTCGTCCCTATATTTTTATTATTGTGCCCCATAGAAGCCCACTATTATTATTGTTGTGCCCTTACATTATTATTGTTATGTTGTCTCTGATTATATTGTGACCCCTTAGACTCATATATATAGAAAGGAGGTTCTGTCATTTGAATCATCCAATAATTGTTCATTTGTGTAATGTAAAGGAGGCTCCCCCCTCAAAGACGCTGATTTTGAAGTCATTGATCTATCTTTTCTTCTATTTTGTGAGTTGGTTGCATAATAATGTTGTTGGAGAGTGTGTTGGCAAGGACCTACTATGGATGGGCCCAGATGATGTTTTCGTAATGACAGTTGATACTATGCAGGAAGAGGACTAATGATAATTGTTCTTTTGGGGCAATGTTATCCTCATTCTTCTTTGAGAAGATCTCGACTATTTGTCCCCATGTACAGATCCATGATGGGGACCCACAGGAGCTTAGGATGTGTCGTCGGGGGCAGCTGCTGCAACACGGTGGAGGAGGGGGAGTCGAAGGAAACCTCCACAAGTTCACTAATCCTTTGACCTAAGTCCAACAACAACTATCGTAGTTTTTCCAAAATCATTACAAAAAAAATAAATTATCATGCATTCTCTATATATTTCTTAGCTTGGGGAACCTCCATAGGTTCCCCTAGCCATCCAATTATTTCCTCAAATACTAAAACTAAAGCCCAAGAATCCCCCTTATCCTCTCATCCTCCTTCTCTATATGTCTCCCCTAATCATCCACCTCAATCGCCTACCATTAAGGCCATGAATAACCCATGTGCCCCATCCTTTTAATTTAATGACCTTGACCTTCCTTCCTATATCTTGTCCAAAAATAACTTTGAGGAAACTTGCCAAGTTTGGAAAATGAAATACTAATATTTAATTCAAAAAAAAATTGAGACAACTTGTCAAACCTTGAGAAATGAATAATAAATTATTAATATTAAGTCATATTAATAAAATAAGAGTATAGATTCACAAGTATCTAATATTGAGTATATACCAATATAACTGAATAATTATAAGGCAATATTTTCAGGTTAATTAAAAACTAATCAAGATTAGTCATTAATCAATATTAACCATTTATTTTATCATCTAAAATTTTAATCCTTAGAATACTATTGTATTCGTGTGAGGTGTGGGTATGTAGCTAGCATACAGATACCTCATACGTATACTAATAATACTTATTCGAATAAAGAAAAAAATCAATCACTCAATAGTTAGATTAATAAGATAATGCAAGATAATAGGATTAGGCAGGGCATTACAACTCATTGAAACTAAAGGAGGCAAAATTATTTTTTTAAATCTATCTAATTGAAATATAATTTTGTATAAATATTGATGCTCGTACAGAAAAGGTAATTCCACTCTTTGTTTGAGATTTTATTTGTTTAATTTAGCAATCATAGTTGCATTGTGTTGTGTTCTTTAACTGTCAAGTAGTATCAAAGTAGGCCCTAGGCCTACTCCCTCCCAAGAGGGCATGGGGATGAGTAGACAAGTAGAGTGATATGGTGTATGTGGAGTTGATTGTTTTGTGGCTTATTAAGCTGTGTTGAAGCCGTGTGAGGAGCTACTTCCCATTCAATCAATTTTTTGTTACCAATTATAGAAGAGTTGTGTCCTTGTGGCTAAAGAATTGTGTGCATTGGCCACTATAAGGAGTTGGACACACATGCAAATGTTTTTGTTTCAGTTTTCTTTGATGTCCTTCTATCTCTATGGATTTGGTCATCTTGGCCTTTTTTTCTATAGTTCGAGGAAGGAACAACACACCCTCTATTGAACGAAGTTAAGTAAAGTAATGTTGGTAGATATTATTAATTAGGATGACTCAATTGTAGTGTAGCTTCTGTTTGTGAATCAATGGTAGTCTTTCCAAACAAGTGCTTCATTTGAAAGATGATGTATATTACATCAAAACATTGTTATTACACCAAATGCATGGTCTATATTGAAATTGGGCTTGACGAGTTTCAAACTTTTTAAATTATGAATGGCCAACATTGAATAATCTAGAAATATTCTTCATCTAATATATCATCCAATGGATTATTAAAATAAAAGTGAATGGTTTTTTTAGTTTCTTTGGTTTACTCCTATCTTTAATTTATTAAAAGATTATTTCTTTCTTTGGCCACCTATTAAGCCGATTAGGATTGGAATAGTTTCATTTCAACCTTCAATTTTCTCATCCTCCATTAAGCCATTGGAATCATTTTGTTTCAATCATCGTTTTGGATGGCGTATGGGAACAATCACTTCATCCCCTTTTATACCATGAACTAAACACGAAACACTGCCAAGAATTTGTTCCTCATCCAAAATCCATCAAGAAAGATGTCGGTTGAGCTTTTACCACAGTTCATACGAGGGAAGAGATTCGATATTTAACTAAAGTTCCATCAACTAGGATCCACCTTCGAACTCCGTCTCATTTCCTGTCTCAAAATTATGGCAAACCAATTGGGAAAACGTCTTGAAATATCGAAGACAGCAAGGAAGCTGATGAATTTTAAATTTTTTCTCCAATTTGAAATTTCGACACGATTCATGAATGTCTAGAGAGTAATTATGAGTATGTTTCCTTAAGAGGACAAGCTTCTTTGGGCAGCACCCAAGCTTTACTTGGCTACAAAATCAATAATGTATTCGAAACACATACATAGAAGTACGCATAATATATATGTGAATGAGTTCAACTCAAATATGTTGGAATTCAAGTATTTCTATCCATTGTAAGTGAATATGTTTAAATTGTTTAAATCTTCAGTGTAAGAGTTCATACAAATCCTAACATGCACTCTCATCACGAATTATGATTGAAGTTTGCTTACAGTTACGTTTTAGACGGCGGTTATCAATTTGCAGGCTACAAAAGTCAGGCAAAACTTGTTTGTTCATTAGTTCAAGGTAGTTCATATGCTTCAATTTCTGGGACTCCCGTTGAGTTCAATATATATCATCGTGCATAAGATTTCTTTCTTTATGTATATTGAATTTTAAAAAGTATTCGGGTTTGTTATTTTCTTTCTTTGTGTATATTGAATTTTAAAGGGACGTGGTTTTGATATTTGCTTTCTTTGTTTTGAATTTGAAAAGGGATACATGTTTGATATTGAAATAATGAAACCTAGCATACATTTATTTTATCGTATCCTTTTTCATATAAGAGTTTCAACTATTATTAAATCACATTCAAAGTTGTAAGAATGTCATTCTTATTTCTATTCGAATGGTGGATTTCGAAATATTTAAGAATGATAGATTTTGAAAATTTTTAAAGTTTCAATGAATATAATTGAAGTTAACAATTTTGCTTTCCTACTTAAGCATGTAAGAGTTTGAATTAATTATCTTTGATTTTTCTTATATTCATCAAATACTTAAAATATTCTACTGTGGAAAATGATGCCTTCAATCTATATCAACCACATTTACTAATGTGGTTGTGCTAGTTATATAACAATTTTGTGAAGCTTTGGGTTTTATTCAAAAAGAGATTAGAGTTCATTATAACAAGTGACCTTAAGTAGCATCTCCAAGAAAAAGAACTTAGCTCACACGGGGGACCCTCATAGTTAATGCCAAATTAAAATGGCTTCTCTTGGTTTGAATTTTAGAAGCCACGTATTCTATTTTTTTTTATTTTGATTATGCAATTTGGATGGTCTGAGTACAACAAATTTGGAGAAGCAGACATTGTACATAAATTGACTCACAAATCAATTCGTATTCAACACACAAATCCAAATTACAAGCCACATAAATAGTGGTCATTATGTCCAACGGTTTCTAAGACAGGAGAATATTGTTGAGAAAATCTCACAATAGACTCTAAGCACTAAGAAACATAATATTCCTACATTCTAATGTAAGGATTATTCCAAGTCCCCCCTTTAATTCTTACATTTGGATCATTACAAAGATTAATACAAAAATGAAAAATTACAATTCACATGTCACATCTATTTCACTGGTGTTCCTCGGCACTTATCTCCACTTTGAAGTCTCCTGGACAACTCTCTTTTCACCACCACAATATTTGAGCTTCACATTCAACTCATTTAAGATATAATTGCCTTTGACTGTCTTTGATGAATTTTGTATAATTGACGCTTCTCAATCTATCGAAATAAAATATCGATATTGGACTGTATCGAGTAATCAATTATGCATTTGACCTTTCTATACACATGGAACTCATTACATATCATGTAACTGATGCTCTTGAAGCCTGAAGCATAACAAGAATGATCAGTATATAACATATTCACACAATTAACTTAGTGTTGCGTTCTCTCATCACCAAAGAAGGAGGAGAACCACTAATTTAATTATATTTTATTGCTCATCAATCGGTTCTGCTCTTTTACAAAAAAAATGAAAACCACACACATCTTACAACAAGAAAATCAATAACTCAAGCCACACTGCAAGCAGAGGCAAAAAAAATGCTAACAAAGATGTTATGAAATTATCAATTCTCAGTTATAAAGCATGTGAATAGCCACGAGGCATTGATATTGGGCTTATTGCATATTTTTATTGGCCAAGAAAATACGAAGAGCCAAGTCACACCTAACTCAGTTTGGCATTGCTCTGTAATTTTGCTTTGGCACAATTTGGAGTAAGTGAAGCAATCACTCGTGTTGGGTGCAGTTTTTAAGCATATCTTAAACACCTCTTTCCCCATTTTTGATCATTCTCTCTCTCTTAACCTATGAACGTTATGTCCCATTTACCATTTTCCCTGGTTATAAGAGCAATCCTTTCTAAACATATTTTTTTCCACCTTTCATTAAATATCAAATGAAGTGATGTGATGCAGGAGCATCCAGCTCACAGTGGCGAGGCAGAAAGACTCCAACCAGGTTCACAAGCGAGGAACTGAACTGTTAAATTCTGTTGGGAATAATTTTTCTTTTACTTTATTTTACAAGTCAGCAACAGTTAGATGTCTTTACTTTTCCAGTTTAGGATTACTGTAGTTTCATTATTGATTAAAAGGTAGTTTCTGTAATTAGGAAAAATAACCTTAACTATCCTACAAGTCTTGTAATGTCCAAATGACTATAGTTATGGATAGGAACAAAAGTTATGTAACTGTCTTTGTAACATAA
Organism: Pinus taeda; assembly: GCA_000404065.3. Classification (NCBI taxonomy): domain Eukaryota; kingdom Viridiplantae; phylum Streptophyta; class Pinopsida; order Pinales; family Pinaceae; genus Pinus; species Pinus taeda. The sequence goes on along the minus strand of APFE031211202.1, from coordinate 23,761 downwards.
AGAAACAAACTGCAAGCCTTAACTGAAGACAGAGGCTATAAAGCCAAAAATACATGTAAGGGAAAAAGTTAAGTTGAGAAGAGAATAATATTTACTAATAGAATTCTCAAGCATTCAAAACCAGAGAAGTAATGTCCATCAAGATTACCTTCTAAATTATTTGTTGATCTCTCATTCATATTTTTCATCATTTAACAGACCTTTTGTATTATTATAAACTAAGCATACTGTCATGGCTACTATACAAGTACGAGTTACAGTTAAATTGTAGACAAGCAGAGAAAATCTTAAGTAAATTCCAGGTCACCAGACAAGCAGTCACGCTTACATACAAGCGCATAGCAATACAATTAAGGAAGAGCGAATACATTCAACGCAGAACCACTAAATGAAAGACAAGCAAACAAATTGAATGCCCAGTAACGTAACTAAACAACAAGCGAAGACATTACAGGTATCAATCACTATAACCTTCTTTCATCAAAAATGAATTTCATTTACATTGTCCAGAATAGTAATTCATAGCTAGAATCGATAGGGCCGAGTTCCCTCACATGTACAGAGACCAACATAGTCACGGCAAGTGAAAATTCAACCAGAAATTACAGTCATACAGGTCAAGCATAAAACCCTAGGTTAGGGTTTGAAAACAGATTGGTAACACGGTTACGTTGAAACCACATTTCCACACATAGAACTCAACTCAGAATGACAATAGCAAACACCGGGCCACACAGTGACCGGACAATAAACTAGTGGACGAGCCGTCCTTCGAAAAATGACTTATATTCAACAGAACAGAACAAGTTACAGGCCTACCAACATATATGCAACCAAATGACCTTGAACACAGAGACATGTGCCGTCCAGGTCGCCTGAGAGGACCTGCAAGAACCAGGCGTGAATGAGCTCGAGCCACAGAAAAGCTCAGAGGGACGAAACCCTCTAAAATCAACATTAAGACTAATAACGAGAGAAAGAAAACCCTTATCTGGAGAATGCGAGAGGAGAAGCCACATTTTCAAAGCAGAGGATGCCATAGAGTAACTGAAGAAAGGAGGAGCAATTTGGGGTTAGACCCAGAACGAGGAGCGAGCAAAAATTGAAGCATGGAGAGACATTTTACCTGTAACAAAGACTGAAGGCGCTTCCCGGATATTCCTGTGCTTGCAGCCACAGACAAGGCAGCGTTACCAGAAGGCGAATAAACCCAGAAAACATTACCAACAGCCAAACTTGGAGTGATAGACCAGAAGACCAGTAGCACATACAGAAACAGAATAGCGAAAGTTAAATGACAGAACTGAAAGATTAAATTCGAGCCCCAGTCGTTTCATGACCAACCACAGTTATAGTGACTTTTACAAGTACGCAAACATTCGATATTTTACCAAAGACAGAGCTAACAGAGTGGAAGAGCGACTTACCGAAGAGTGAATATGAAAGCCAGGCAAGAAAATCCCAGAACCAAACAGCATTGTTACAAATAGGCAGACAAGTAACCAAACGAGCAGCGAAGGCCTCAACCAACAACTAGAACCATCTCAAACACAATAAACTGCCATAAAATTGTATTATAGAGCCGAAGGAACCATAACATAGCGCACCCACCATTTTCCATACGCAGAGCTCGCAAAACCCTCAGAGCCAACAGAACGATAAACAAAGAAGAGTCGAGAAGGCGCACAAGATTAGGGTAGTATAGTTTACCAAGGCAGGGTACTGCCGCATTTACGTTTGCATTCAATGCACAGCTACCACAACTACAAAGCCACGAGAAACACAACAGTTCACCGCCACGTCAACACACAAAATATCACATAAAGTGCAATGGCTACGCCAAGTGGGCTGGTCCCCATCAGAGTGGTATCAGAGCAGTTTGAGTTGAAGAGATTTGGGAGAAATGGATATAGGCAGACGAGGACGAGGCAGAGGTGCCCATAGAATGGCAGATGAGGCGTTAAGGGAAGAACTCAGAGTTCTTACTGCTCGATTGGAAGCAGTAGTTGCAGGTAGGAGGAGAGATCCAGAGTTAGGTGGTGTGAGTGAGGAAGAAGTGGAAGTAGCAGCAGAAGGACCTGAAGGTGACTCACCAGAAGTAAAGTTATTGAAGTCTGTATTATTGTCAAATAGTAGACCAAAACCAGAATTACCAACCTATGATGGCAGTTTATCGATTGATGTTGTATTAGATTGGATTAGTGAGATGGACAAGTACTTTGAATGCAAAGAAGTTAGTGAAGACCGTAGGGTCAAGTTTGCAGCAACAAAGCTGAAAGGAAATGCAACCCTGTGGTGGGACAGTTTCCAGAACGAGAGGAAGAGGTTGAACAAGCCTCCAATAAAGACTTGGACAAGGATGGTAGCTAAATTGAAGGGCAAATTTCTACCAAGAGATTACCAAATTGCGTTACATAAGCAAGTTCAGAACTTGAGACAGAGGGGTCTGACGGTGAAAGAGTATACGAAGGAATTTTATCGAGTAGAGCAGGATACACAGAGGATATAGCAGAGAGGACAGCCAGATATGTAAATGGGCTGAGGATGGAGATTTTAGATGAAATAAGCATTTTGTCTCCCAACAATACGAAGGAGGCATATCAGAGTGCGGTCAAAGCAGAGGAAAACCTTAACCGAAGAAAGAATGCCTGGAGAGGACGAGGGTCTAACAAAGGAAGAGACCAGTCCTATGGCAGGGGCCGAACTTCCAGCAACAGTGAAGAAGCCAGCAGTTCAAGGACTTCGGGGACAGCAGAAAAAGGAGATGGAACGAGAGGTGGCAGATCATTTTAGCACGGCAGAGGAAATGGTCGTAGAAGGGGAACTGGTTACCAGTGCTACAGGTGCCACAAGTGGGGGTACCGCTCTTTTGAGTGCCCAGAAACAGATTCAACTGGACAGCGAGGCGTATATGTGGCGCAACCAGAGGAAGCAGCAACACCTCCTAAAGAGGTAGAAAACGCCCCAGAAATAGGAGAATCTTTAGTGCTGCATAAGGTGTTGTTGAAGCCAGTTGATGAGAGTATTGAGCAGACGCAGCAGAAAGTCCTGTTCAGGACAGTTTGTAAATCGCAAGGTAAGTGCTGTAAAATGATAATTGACAGTGGAAGTACTGACAATTTGGTGTCAACCGAGATGGTGGAGAAGTTAGGACTAAAGCGTCTGAAACACCCTAATCCATATCGAGTTTCATGGCTGCAGAAGGGACACCAGTTGTTGGTGGATGAGCAGAGTGAAGTTGAATTTCAGATAGGACGTTATAAGGAAAGAATCATTTGTGACATTATGCCAATGGATGTGTGCCACATCTTGTTGGGCAGACCTTGGCAATATGACAGGAAAGTGACACATGATGGGGTATTGAACTGTTATAAGTTTGAAAAAAATGGGGTTAGGCATACCCTTGTGCCTATCAGGGAAGAGAAAGAGGCAGCTGAAGTAAATGAACCTAAGGCGTTGCTTATGAGCGGATTTTTTTTTTTAAAGCAGGTTGAAAACAGCGAGATGAATTATGTTGTAGTCAGAAAGACAAGGACAGTTTTGTTGCACACAGAAATCACAGATTTGCCTATAGAAATACAGCAGATGTTGGAAGAGTTTACGGACATAGTAGTGGACGACTTGCTGGATAAGTTACCCCCGAAGCGGAGCATTAGTCACCATATTGATTTCATACCAGGAGCTAGCTTACCAAATAAGGCAGCTTATCGAATGAGCCCCAAGGATAATGAAGAAATCAGAAAACAGGTGCAGGAGCTATTGGAAAAAGGATTGATCAGGGAGAGTTTGAGCCCATGTGCTGTACCAACAGTTCTCGCCCCCAAAAAGGGAGGAGAATGGCGGATGTGCACTGATTCCAAGGCCATCCATAAAATCACCATACGGTACAAATTTCCGTTACCGCGTATGGATGATATGATGGACTGTCTGAGTGGGGCAGCGTACTTTTCTAAGATAGATTTAAAAAGTGGATATCACCAGATTCAGATACGTGAGGGAGATGAGTGGAAGACAGCTTTTAAAACTAATGAAGGCTTATATGAATGGCTGGTCATGCCGTTCGGGTTGAGAAATGTGCCCAGCACCTTCATGAGACTCATGAATGAGATGCTAAAGGAATATATCGGGAAGTTTGTAATTGTTTATTTGGACGACATACTTATTTTTAGTAAGACACGAGAAGAACACTTCCGGCATGTGCATAAAGTGTTGGAGAAGCTACAACAGAACAAGTTATTGATCAATCTGAAGAAATGTACGTTTTTACAGAGAGAGTTAATTTATCTGGGATTTGTGATAGCAGAGAACGAATTAAAGATGGATCCGGAGAAAGTGACAGTAATCAAAAATTGGCCGTCACCAAAGAATTTGTTTGAGGTACGTAGTTTCCACGGATTAGCAAGTTTTTACAGGAAATTTATTAAAAATTTCAGCGGAATTTGTGCTCCTATATTGGAGACCATCAAAAAGGCTAGCCAACCTTTTCGATGGACAGAAGCAGCAGAAAAGAGCTTTCAGCTATTGAAAAATAAGATAACAGAAAGACTGATTCTCAAGCTACCAGATTTTCAAAAATTATTTCAGGTACGTTGTGATGCTAGTGGAACAGCAATCGGGGTTGTACTCAGTCAGGAGGACAGACCGGTGGCATTTTTAGTGAAAAACTGAATGAGAGTAGGCAGAAGTACTCCTCATATGACAAGGAATTCTATGCAGTGGTACAAGTGCTAAGACACTGGAGGCATTATTTGTTGGGAAATGAGTTCGTGCTATTTTCAAATAATTCTGCATTACAATATGTAATGCAGCAACACAAACTTAATCATAAACATGCCAAATGGGTGGAGTACTTACAGAGTTTTAATTTTGTGCTGAAGCATATCAGCGGGCAAGCGAATAAGGTAGCCGACGCGTTGAGCAGAAAAGCTTTGTTATTGCAGGAAAGCACTGTGCAGGTTTTGGGCTTTGAACATTTACGAGATCTTTATAAGACAGACACAGATTTTAGAGAAGCCTATGAGGCATGCCAAAATCCTTTAATATGAGGGAATAGTCCTTGCTTGGACTATAACATACAGGAGAAATTTCTTTTTAAGGGAGGACAACTGTGTATCCCCAGGTGTTCTATGAGGGAGAATATCATTCGTGAAAAACACAGTGGGGGATTGGCTGGACACTTTGGTATTGACAAGACTTTGGAGCAACTTAGTCACTTTTATTTTTGGCCAAAAATGCGACGGGACGTACAACGTTTCGTGGCTAAGTGTAAGGTGTGTCAACTTGCAAAGGGACATAGCCAGAACACAGGACTGTATACGCCATTACCTATTCCAGGCAGACCTTGGGATTCAGTGAGTTTAGATTTTGTGTTGGGACTGCCAAAAACACAGAAAGGATATGATTCGGTAATGGTAGTAGTAGATCATTTCTCGAAAATGGCACATTTTGTACCTTGTCGGAAAACTAGTGATGCCACTTACGTGACCCACTTGTTTTTTAATGAGATTGTCCGATTACACGGGTTACCAACAACCATCCTATCAGGCAGAGACGTGAAGTTTACGGGACATTTTTGGCGTACCTTGTGGAAAAAGATGAACACCCAATTAAGCTACAGTTCTACTTACCATCCGCAGACCGACGGGAAACAGAAGTTGTGAACAGAAGTCTAGGAAATCTGTTACACAGCTTAGTCAGAGAAAATTCTAGAATGTGGGACCGAGTGCTAGTGCAAGCAGAGTTTGCTTACAACGATTCGCCGAATTGTAGCACGGGTCTCAGTCCCTTCCAGATTCTTTATGGTATGCACCCTCGTGGAGTGAATGAGCTTCAGGATCTTGGTTTACAGGAACGACGTAGTGCGGATGGAGAAGATTTTGCAAATGCAATGAGGGATTTACATGAACAGGTAAAGGCAAAATTACAGGACAACAACTCGAAGTATAAGGAACATGCAGATTTGAGGAGAAGAGAAGTTCATTTTGAGGTAGGGGATGACGTTCTGGTACACTTACGTAAGGAACGGTTCCCTAAAGGTGCGTACAATAAACTGAAATACAAGAAGATAGGGCCTTGTAAAATCTTGCAGAAGTTTCCAGCGAATGCCTACGAAATACAACTACCACCTGGAGTAGGCATATCACCTATCTTCAATGTGGCAGATTTGTTTCCGTATACAGGCGAACTGTTGGAAGAAAGGAAGGATGAACCCGGACAATCCACCCAGAACACCCAGGAAGACAGATAAAGTTGGAAGAAACAAATGCCTTATGTCCAACCTCCTGAGATCGAAGGCATCCTTGAAACTCAGGTAGTTAGGCGTACTCGGCGGAAAAATTATTTTCAGTACTTGGTCAAGTGGAAGAACCATCCGATTGAGGACAGCTCATGGCTTGACGCCAGGCAGATTGAACGAACAGGGACATCAGTGGAGGAGCTCATGAACCGGAGTCATGATCTTTTCTCACCCCAGGAGCCTAATGTAGGAGCATCCAGCTCACAGTGACGAGGCAGAAAGACTCCAACCAGGTTCACAAGCGAGGAACTGAACTGTTAAATTCTGTTGGGAATAATTTTTCTTTTACTTTATTTTACAAGTCAGCAACAGTTAGATGTCTTTACTTTTCCAGTTTAGGATTACTGTAGTTTCATTATTGATTAAAAGGTAGTTTCTGTAATTAGGAAAAATAACCTTAACTGTCCTACAAGTCTTGTAATGTCCAAATGACTATAGTTACGGATAAGAACAGAAGTTATGTAACTGTCTTTGTAACAGAAAGAAACAAACTGCAAGCCTTAACTGAAGACAGAGGCTATAAAGCCAAAAATACATGTAAGGGAAAAGGTTAAGTTGAGAAGAGAATAAGTTGAGTAAATTTACTAATAGAATTTTCAAGCATTCAAAACCAGAGAAGTACTGTCCACCAAGATTACCTTCTAAATTATTTGTTGATCTCTCATTCATATTTTTCATCATTTAACAGACCTTTTGTATTATTATAAACTAAGCATACTGTCATGGCTACTGTACAAGTACGAGTTACAGTTAAATTGTAGACAAGCAGAGAAAATCTTAAGTAAATTCCAGGTCACCAGACAAGCAATCACGCTTGCATACAAGCGCACAACAATACAATTAAGGAAGAGCGAATACATTCAACGCACAACCACTAAATGAAAGACAAGAAAACAAATTGAATGACCAACAACGTAACTAAACAACAAGCGAAGACATTACAGGTATTAATCACTATAACCTTCTTTCATCAAAAACAAATTTCATTTACATTGTCCAGAATAGTAATTCATAGCTAGAATCGATAGGGCCGAGTTCCCTCACATGTACAGAGACCAACATAGTCACGGCAAGTGAAAATTCAACCAGAAATTACAGTCGTACAGGTCAAGCATAAAACCCTGGGTTAGGGTTTGAAAACAGATTGGTAACAGGGTTACATTGAAGCCACATTTCCACACATAGAACTCAACTCAGAACGACAACGGCAAACACCGGGCCACAGAGTGACCGGACAATAAACTAGTGGACGAGCCATCCTTCGAACAGTGACTTATATTCAACAGAACAGAACAAGTTACAGGGCTACCAACATATATGCAACCAAATGACCTTGAACACAGAGACATGCGCTGTCCAGGTCGCCTGAGAGGACCTGCAAGAACCAGGCGTGAATGAGCTCGAGCCACAAAAAAGCTCAGAGGGATGAAACCCTCTAAAATCAACATTAAGACTGATAACGAGAGAAAGAAAACCCTTACCTAGAGAATGCGAGAGGAGAAGCCACATTTTCGAAGCAGAGGATGCCACAAAGTAACTGAAGAAAGGAGGAGCAATTTGGGGTTAGACCCAGAACGAGGAGCGAGGAAAAATTGAAGCATGGAGAGACATTTTACCTGTAACAAAGACTGAAGGCACTTCCCGGATATTCCTGTGCTTGCAGCCACAGACAAGGCAGCGTTACCAGAAGGAGAATAAACCCAGAAAACATTACCAACAGCCAAACTTGGAGTGATAGACCAGAAGACCAATAGCACATACAGAAACGGAATAGCGAAAGTTAAATGACAGAACTGAAAGATTAAATTCGAGCCCCAGTCGTTTCATGACCAACCACAGTTACAGTGACTATTACAAGTACGCAGACATTCGATATTTTACCAAAGACAGAGCTAATAGAATGGAAGAGCGACTTACCGAAGAGCGAATACGAAAGCCAGGCAAGAAAATCCCAGAACCAAACAACATTGTTACAAACAGGCAGACAAGTAACCAAACGAGCAGCGAAGGCCTCAACCAACAACTAGAACCAGCTCAAACACAATAAACTGCCATAAAATTGTATTACAGAGCCGAAGGAACCATAACACAACGCACCCACCATTTTCCGTACGCAGAGCTCGCAAAACCCTCAGAGCCAACAGAACGATAAACAGAGAAGAGTCGAGAAGGCGCGCAAGATTAGGGTAGTATAGTTTACCAAGGTAGGGTATTGCCGCATTTACGTTTGCATTCAATGCACAGCTACCACAACTACAGAGCCGCGGGAAAGACAACAGTTCACCGCCACGTCAACACACAAAATATCACATAAAGTGCAAAGGCTACGCCAAGTGGGCTGGGCCCGATCATGATGTCTTTTTTAGATGGCTAACTAGAGTAATTGTGGAAGAAGTTTTCTGGTTATTTTTCTTTCAGGTGTTGCCTACAACTAAGGACTAAGGATGAGCAACTATTGTTGTTACTCATTGTTACACTTCAAGGATTTGTTGTTACAATCCAAAGTTTTGTTGTTACACCTTGAGTTGTTATTACACCGAAACTGCCAAAGACTGTGGTTGTTGTCTTCAAAGACATTTGTCAAGAATCACGAACTATCTACTGATGGTCAAAGGATCTCAGTGGTTATGATTGTGGAGATGGTGTAACTTGAATTGGTCTTTTATTGGTAAACTCTTTATAATGCTTTCTATTTTTCTCTTAATATTGATCAGCATGAGAATCATAATATTCTTATGACTAATCTATTCCCTAATTTTGGGGCTTGTAAACATTATAAAAAGGTTTGGTTCCATGAAAAGGGAATGACAACACAGGAACAACATTGACATTTTGATCTTGTAATTTCCAGTCATTTTTAATATAGAACACTTCTGGTGATGTTCATACATATTTCGTGTTCAGTTTTTAACAAGTTTCCATTTCATCCTTGCGCCTTGCTAGGGAGGAAGGGCCCTCATCTTTAGCAGGTATTGCAGTAGTAGTAGATTAGTTGTTTGGTTTGTCTTTCTTTTAAGTGTGGATTCATTAATCTTGTTCTATGAATTGAAGTATTGATGCACTTTTGTTTTCAAATTCATTATATGTTGTTACACAGGATTAGTTAGAACTATAATATTTAATCAGTTGATGCAGTTTTATTAATGATGTGTGGTACGCCTGTCCTTTGAGAAAAACATGAAGTGTGATGAGTGAATTTCATTCATGTAGAATGTATTTTTAATTTTTCCATGAGTGCTTTAAGTTCTGTAATTGTGTTCAATGACATTTTCTTTCATTTATTTCCCTCCCTGTTATGTATCGGCACAGATAGTGTAGGCATCTTTGAAATAAACAGACTTACACTAGTTGCAATTAAATTCTTCCGGTTCAGTCAAACCAGACAATGATTAACTAGCACAACAACTGGCTCTGCTAATTTTCTTGATGCGGCCATCACATGCTTAGGAATTGTGGTAGTTTCCTTAACATGTTTGGTAAGTGGACGACTTAATGCAGAGATAGGTGTTAAGGATGTTTTCGACACCATAAAAGCTCCTAAAATGCACAAACTTGATGACTTTAGACTGAACACATGTCGCTACAAATTGGAGCCCAGTGCTGGGGAATTTGTATTGGATGTATTGGTTGAGCAAGTAGTAATGTTGACAAAGTAAAAGCCCAATTTGTCCATCAAGAATCTCATGAAATACACCTTCGTTGTCTGTTGTGTACAGCCTATCCAACTGTAATAATTTCCTTTAAAGAGCGATGTACAAGTCGTCAAAGAGATCCGTAATTGTTTTCCTAGCAACATTGATGCATGCCACTGTATTGGGTTCAAGACAAGGGAAGACGTGATAATGATGCTTGCCAAATGAATTCCTAGAAAACTTAAGGAACTACATGACTCCAAGTGCCTACTCCCATGTCTAGCCTACCTAAACAATGGGTTCCATGGATGAAACCATGGCATGTGGCATGTAGCAGAGGATGAGGAGGAAATTGGTAAAGTTATAAGGAAGAATAAGAGGTTGAAAAAGGATGACCCATATAAATGGCATGTTGATGCAGTCTATCAAATACTTGATAAATATTCCACTTACATCAATGAAGATCAATGTAGGTGAATTTTCATTCCATCCTTGGCCTCAGATTCCCTACAGAACTACATTGCTCAAAGTGGAATATGCGATGAGGCAGAAGAAACAAACACAAATACATTCTCCAAACAAACTAGCACGAATTAAAATGTAGGTCGTAGATCCCATTGTTGACTTCTCCAACCTATTTCGTATGATGCTACGAATTATACTCAAAGCTACAAAATCGAACCCACTAGCATCGCAACATTGGTATCATCTTACTACTTTCTAACTATAGGTTTTAACCCTGTACATAAATTACCTGCAAACAAATTCTTAAATAATAGAAAATATACAATGGCAAGAAACACAAAACAAATACGCATATATTTTCCCCTAGATCCCAAAACAGAGACTACTAAATTGATTCTTCATTATGTTCATTTTAATGTTACAATACATATATATACATGCCAAAGCATTCATAAACCCCAATCCATTAAGCTTGGATTAGAACATAACCATAGTTCCATTGACCAGATATACAAAATACCATGGGCAGAAAACCATCATGCCAAAAACCATGTGCAAAACCCATGCACAAAACCATAGGTAGGTCTGCCACCTAATATAGAGTCTAAAAAAAATTCCCAGGGCGTTGCACCCGACGCAATGAGCAGGGGTGGCTTACACCCCCATCGCACATCATCTAGTCGTGGAAATAATATACCACACACCCAAAACTAACTTCGTGGATAGCACATCCAAATATACTAAAACAATCCATACGAACCACCGACTAGATATCCAATGAAAACTTGTCCTTATAGATTCATTGGTGTGCTTCCTTTAGTTAACATAAATATTCTTTTCCCCTCCTTCCAATCACGCCCAGCGAGACACAAAAAAAAACAAAAAAATATCAACATTGCATTAATCTAAAAACAAACACACATCCATGAATAACATTGAATTGGGACCAGAGCCACTCCTACTCAATCGTAGTGGATTTAATCACGTTGTTTGGCTATAAAGAGGGATAAGATCGCAACTGGTTGTGAATTTATTCGAGCTACTGTGTATAGAGAATTCATCATGGAATAAGTAAGCGCTAAAAGTGGATAAGTTGTGCGTAATATGTCTTTCGGAAAGTTGTAGAACTTTGCATGGAATGATGCAATAGATTGTATGTTGTCGTGGATTCTAGTGTGAACATTGAATGCATTGTCTGTACTGATGCATAATCTATGGATTTCATAGGGACTGAAGGATAGTTATTAAGTGTATTTTGTGAGAGCTAATTTCATGATATGGTATATATTTGGAAATGGATATAATAAGACATGGCTTAATTATTTTGCATTCATCATCTAATTAAATCATACTATCATGGTGTCATATCTTTGTCTGCTCTAGTTGATATTTTTTCATAGGTAATGATATTTGGAAGTCGTATTTATCGAGGAAAAGTTGCGGTCATCTGATTGAGCTAGAATACCACCAAATTCTCTACAACAAGTATTAAATACTTCTTAAATTTAAGCCATCTTTTTTTTGAGATGCTCTCTAAGATATTTTGGGATGATATTAGATACTTTTTGTAATATATTTTTCATAATGTTTCAGAGATGAAAAATAATCTATATCTAACGTTTCAATAATGACAAAAGGAGAAGTTGGAAAATTGTTCTAAAGGACATTGTCGGGACAATTATTACTTGCATCAATGGATGGTGTTGGCTAGATATTAGGAGCCATCCTAGATTTAGGAAAGGTTGTTCTATCTTTGATTTCTAAGGAAAAAACTAATATTATTACTAGTAGGTTTGGAAAATATGTTGGAAGGATAATGTGGAATTTACTTACGATAGCATACTTACTTTGAATGTGAGGATTCCAAATCCTAATGCAATGTGATGAACTGTAAATGGATTATATGTTAGAGAAAATAATTGTCACATAGTAATATTGTTAACCTTTTTGTTTTTTCTACATGAATTGAGGTTGTTGTAATAAGTAATTTGTGTTGTAAGGGGTGCATGATCGCTTGTACCCAACAACCCAAAGTTGATCTCCCCAGTTGTGTTATAAACCTTGTTGAGTCGGCATTAGTTTTTATTTCTCTTAGGTAGAGAGAGAGGATGTGACATCAAGTTATGGAATTAGCAATTAGATAGATATGAGGGTGGAAGGTGTACTTGTATCTAAGCTTGATGTGTAATTGTTGAGTCAGGAATGTAGTGTTTATCCCTCTTAGGTAGAGAGAGTATGTGACAATAGGTTGTAGAATTAATCATTAGGTGGATAACGGGGTGGTAGGTGTGCTTGTATCTAAGCTTGATGTGTAATCAAATACGTTAAATTGTGATATCGAGTCAGAATGTAAGGGACCAAGTTAGGAATGGTTTAACATGATTGATGAACCATGTAGGTGAAAAGCATTCCTAGAGAACTAGCGAGTACAATGGATGGTACCCATATACCTCAGTAGATGGATTTCTTTTTATATTGACATCAACAATGAATTATAGGCAGGTACAAGAGAGAAAAGAAGAATATACATTGTGAAGAAAGCCCTAGGGAAGCAAATAATAATTCAAGTCAATCTTTTTGGAGTTCTACATATTAGAAGACTAGTTTGTAGACATATTTACAAAAGCCACAACAAATTTTTTTGGGTGAGGTAATTAGGGGGATAATGTCATACAAGTTTATTATCTCACCACCTTAGCACCACCACACCATTTCCACTATGTCCACCACCTCAATATCCAACGTCTCAACTCACCAAATTTTGAAGGCCAAAACTGCCTCGACTCATTGAAACTCAAAAAGGCAAAATTGATTTTTTAAATCTATGTAATGAATTTTCTATAAATATCAATGCTCAAACAAAGTAGGTGATCCCACTCTTTATTTAAGATTTCTTTGTTTGATTTAGCAGACGTAGGTGCATTTTTTTATCTCCTCTAACGATCATAATCTATAACATCTAATTTTCTCTAAGTTATTTTATAAGACAAAAATTTCACATATTTAGAAAATATATTATATTAAAATTCAAATATTAATTCTGGGAACTTTTGGAACACATGTTTTTTTTGTCAATAAAAAAACTATTGTTATATTATCAAGAAAATGTATATTACATCGACCATATTTGTTATCTAGGAGAGTTGGATTATAATGCATAAGATTTTTCCATTCATAACCTATTTTTGAAGGGCCTAAGGGCCGTGTATACGAAAATAGAAACCAAATCTGCAAGCACCTTGTAGACTACACATCAAGATAACATATGGACAAGATGGATAAGCAAACATGCTATTGGGCCATGCACTTCATGCACATGAAAGTCAATATGTTCTAGTCTCATCTTAATTTTATTCAGACGATCATTGGTCTAACGTTGACTTTTGCTGAAAATGGGTAGTTGTTCGAGAATATCATTTTGACTGTATTAAACATCGTTGACATAGGCCACCATCTCATTTTTTTCCTCATAGCAGTGTTCTCGATGGATATCCAAGGTGCCCTAGATTCCCCTCAGATGCTCAACAATTATGTCGAAAGAAGAGGTTGAATCACATGACACAGGGAGTGGGCTAGGTCCTGGGCCATGTCACTCTCACTTTCCAAAATCCCTAACTCACCATCACTTTTCACCTTCCCTCTTTCCCTCCCAACTCCTTGCATCCCCCGATGATGTCCTCCAAGGTGTGGACACCCACGTTGTTGCAAAATCCCTATATAATGTAATTATCCTTAGGATTTCACCACCACACTCCCACCTTCTCCTAATGAGCTCTGTAGTTCCCACACCCAGAATGTCCACGACCGAAGACTGGAGACCAACCTAGGAATACCAGGAGATGTGTCAAATTAATGATGAGTACACACTACCGAGAGGGCAAAAAAACACCACAACTAACCAAGCTTCACCCATCCTTGAGCTCCCAATAGTACAGCGTACCCACTCCACCAATATGCCCCCTAAGGGAATCCAAATCCCTCTAGACTTGCAACCCCCCACGAAAAACATCAAGAATAAATAGGATTCGCTCCCAAATTTTTAAAGAAATTATCAAGGCTTTATATCAACCAAAGTATTTGAAAACCTCCTTCGAATGTCGAAAGCATAGAATCAAGGGCATTCTACCACCTCGCATAAACAAATTTAACACGCACAAACAGACATAAGAAAATAAAAACTAAAGTACTGAGAATAGGCCGTATCCCTTTTTCACACAAAGAAACAATTGTTCCACCAAGGAAACACACTTAGTTATAACTGAAATGCAGCACATCCCTAACGACTAGACCAAAGCCCAAAGCCACTTGGGCTAAACCCACTCCCTGCCTAAGAAGACACTAGGAACAAAGTTTGATGTCTTAAGACTAAAGGCAACGATGCCCCAATAGTCGCACATAACCAAAAGAGAAAAAGTACCTTATCACTAATGAATTCAATCACGTCCAAAGCCCAATAATGATTTGAGGTGCCTGTGGATGCAATTTCTCATTCTTGACTACTCACTGATCTTTTGCAATGATGAACTGCATATCCATGATCCCAAATGAACACTTGTGTTCTTTTCTTTCTTATTATTCAAATACATTGGCGTTTGACATCTACATGGTGCCCATTCGACTCTCTAACAGAGCCATCCTAAAATACCGAGCAAACACTCTCTCACAAAATTCCTCTTTACATTTCCCTGCTAACTACTCTGCCAACTCATAGCTATGCTTCTATAATAACCCATCCCAATGTCTCCTAGCAATGCTTGGATAATAACCCATTTCCTTCTCATGTTTTCCATATGTGGGAGCTCAACTGCACCAAGGCAACGTATGTGACCATTTTACCACCCCCACTGGGGAGATTGCTATCATCTTGGATTAATTGAGAAATACACTAGTGCCCTAATTGTTCATCGAGTCTACCACCTTGTTCCCTACTCTTAAGGTGTGTGCGATGATAACATATGGAAAACTATTACTAAACTCTCTCATCTAAGATGCTTAGGCTTCTAAATGCCAACTCCTTACTATTTTAGATGATGGAGAGCCATCAATAACTTTTTGGGCCATTTTGATAGCTAGACTAGAGTATCCTGAAATTTGGATCTTATAGAAATCCATCCTCCTAGCCAAGATTAGTTCTTTTTCGAGACTAGTGAGCTCCTCTAAATTATTAGTCATGGATCCACAATATCCTGCAAAGATTCCTAGTAGATTTCCTCCTGAATCTCTTAAAATTCCACCATATCTCATTGGGCGAGGATTCCCTTTAGAGGCCCCATCAAAACTAATTTTAACAAATCCTTCTGGAGGTGGATGAAAAATGGACGAGGATTTAACATGAACTTTTTTCCTAGGAATGGGCGGAGAAGGTACCGTACCTTGAGACAAATTAAGAGTACAAAAAAATTTAGATGCAATTGGATCTGCAAATTTTTTTTGCATATGCTTTGCATTAATGGCTCCCAGTTTTTTAAAACAACTATGTTTCTTCCTTTCCATATGTTCCATAGGATAAGACCTAACATGAGAACCCAAGCCTTGTTTGCCATGGGGTTTTTGAACTAGGTCGGCCTCCATTGATCTATAATCATGGATAGACTATTCTAGGAGTGATCTGAATGTCCAAATGTATTTTGAACTTCTAACCGTAAGGATTCTATTGCTAGATAGTAGTTCAATGGGTGCTCAATTGTTTCTACACTCATTTTACAAATTGGGCATCAAGAGGGTCCCACATACCCTTTTTTGAGTAGCAAATCCCATGTTGAAATTCAACTATGACCAACTAATAATAAAAAATGAGAGACTTTCGGCCATAGTTTCCATCCCCATACTCTTCCCCAGATACTATCACGTGGCAAGATATTAAGATTTGCTTTAATTTGATATGCTTCTTATACTGATAAGGTTCCAGATACCCTGTATCCCCATCTAACTTTATCTAGTGCATAGGAGATTGGGATATGTCTCTGTTGCAATGCCTACTAAAAAATGGCCCAATTTTCAGGAGTTTCATCTAGGTTCCAATCTTCTTGTGAGTTCCATATTCTCCAACCATCTTGAACATCGCCTTCCTTCCAATAATCTACCATGGTCTTAAATTATGGATTGGTGATTAAGGTCTTCCTTAATCCACAACAAATTGTTATTCCTATCCTACCGAGGAAGTTTCTCCCATGACTCATCCCAGAAGTAAGTAGATGTCTCGTTGTGGATTTCCCAGAAGAAATTATCTCTGATAAGGTGGCTATTATGTTGCGCTAGATTCCATAACGATGACCCTGTGGGAAAATTCTTTGTCTATAGAATCTCCAATGGGCTCCTACCATGTCCATATTGATGTGTCCAGATGCATTTGCACTGCTCGTCTCCACTTTGAATCCATCGCCACCATAGTTTGGCCCCCATGATGTTGTTAAGCAACTCACGGTCTCTCAGCCCTAAACCTTAGCTTCTTTTTGGGAGGCCGAGCTTAACCCACACCACCAAAGTCCATTTTTTGTCCACGTTAGCTCCTTGCCACACAAAGTTGTGGAAAATGGAAACAATATCTTGATATATGGTCTTGGGTGTAAGGAGAACTAACAATTGGCAGATATTGATTTCCTATAGAATTGTTTTGAGGAGAATCTCCCTACTCGCCAAGTTAAGCACCTAAAATGTCGAGTTTGATAAATTCTAAGAGGCCATCTAGAGAAGTTGCTTCCTGTATGTTGGTTCTCCATATAACATGTTGTCATCGACAAACTGTTAGTGAGTCATTACAATGGCCGCCTTGACACTTTTAAATCTTTGACCTGACCCTCATGAACTGCACCACTGATGAGGCGGCCCAAAAAACTTTAGTGACGATGATGAACAGGATCCGCGCGTAAGCTGCATGTCTTCTTTTTTTATTGATTTCTGAGATCTTCACAAAGTTCCCAATTGCATTCGCTTCCCTGAGACTTCGTCACAACACCTTGACCTGCTCAAGGCCCAGTCACTCAGCTGTAAAACCCTAACCCCGACGTGAAACCCTAGCAGAGCTCCAATCGCTACAGTTCTGTTAATAATATTTTTAACTGTTGGAAGATATGTTTAAATTTAAAATTCATGTTGTTTAAAATTAACCATTTTTGTAAAGGCTTTATTTGAGAATCCAAGCTTGAATGCCTCGGCATTATCATAGGAACGTCGCATAAATTTGGAAAGTTTATATTCTCAAAAATCTCAAAACCCCTTGTCCCAGGAGCTTCGAAAGCTTATTCCAAGCGATTTTTGCAATGGCTTTATCATAGAATCCCAAAGCCTGGGCTTTAACATAGAATCCGTCGATTTAGATTCTAAAATTGAGTGCTCTCTTTAAAATAGAAATTGAAAGATAAAATTGATTTTCAGCAGCAAGCTTTTGGCGCTGTTTCTAGAATTCTATTAAATCTCAAAGCATAATCTAGCACTGGTGTTTATATAATATTATACAGTCCCATCAATCTTTTGCCTACATCAGTTGATCAATTAGGTCTTTGTTTTCTGTCACAAAGTCTATTAGTCGTGTCCTTATATTTTGTCACAAAGTTGAAGTTGGGTTTTCGATTTTTGTTTTGTTACATGCTAATATTGTTGAACGTTACTAGAGCATATTAACTGGGCTCGTAGTTTTCTGTTTTCTTAAAGTTAGTAGAACACTCCCAATTGCAACATTCTTCTCCATCTGTAAACACTGCCATTGAACTCGTTCTGCGTGAAAATGTCAGCTTCAAGCGTAATTGTACAATGGCTGGACTTCCCAGCAAAACAAACAGTTTGAAATGGCCCTAGCTCTCTATGACGAAGGCACTTCTGACCGTTGGCGTCATGTTGCTTCCAAGGTTGATGGGAAATCACCAGAAGAGGTGAAAAACCATAACGAAATTCTGTTAGAGGACTTGAATTGTATTTGAGGCAGGCAAAGTGCCATATCCCAACTACAGATCTTCGGGGAACTCGGGATAGGGAGCGAGCTGCAATGGGAAGAAGAGGCGGACAGGCATGTCTAAAATTTCTCAGTTCTTTGCATGTATGTTGTAATTTTTATTACTATATATGACAACTTTGCACGTATGTTGTAATTTTTTATTATTATATATGACAAACCTGTAGTATGAGTGCTCTCACGTAGTTTTAATTTTCATCCCAGCAATGAAGGACAATGGAAAGTTTCATGTTTTGGTTTTGAAATTATAGTTCTCTTTGTTAGTCAATTATCATTAGTTATATCTCCCGAGAGTAGGTTATATTGTTTTTATTACTATATATGACAACTTTGCACGTATGTTGTAATTTTTTATTATTATATATGACAAACCTGTAGTATGAGTGCTCTCACGTAGTTTTAATTTTCATCCCAGCAATGAAGGACAATGGAAAGTTTCATGTTTTGGTTTTGAAATTATAGTTCTCTTTGTTAGTCAATTATCATTAGTTATATCTCCCGAGAGTAGGTTATATTGTTTTTATTTTTAGGGAGAAAAAAAAATAGGTTATATTGTTTTTTTTTTTTAAGTTCAAAAATGCTTGAATATTTCTTTAAACTAGGTTATATTGTTTTTGTTTTTAAGTTAAAAAGGTGTTTTATTTTAATTAGTTTAAAAAATTTTAAATAGATTTTATAAAGTTTTGAAAAAATTAATGTACCGCGTTGTTGTCCTGAGTGGTTGTGTAACGTCCTGCGGTTCATGAGTGACCGGGCGCGCGCTCCTTCCTCCATGAGTTGCGGCTAAGGCATAAAAACAACGAGCAACCAAGGGCGAAATACATATGTATAGGCGAGTTGGCGCTCATGTGTATATAGGACGAGTTGGAGGACTTGCCGAGCGAGCCGACCAAGGTGTGATGGCGAACGGTGGCAAACTTGTGGGGCGGTCCCGCGCCATTGGCGGGCCGACCACACGATAGGATTGCAAACGTTTGAAGGTGCGTCGGTTGGGAGATTATGGAGGGGTTGGCCAAGGTGCAACCTCCACGCGAAAGGAAGGTATAAACTATGTGATGGAGATGTCATTTCCATCATCAAACTTTGTTCATCTTCCATCGCTCAACAAGAAGTGCGAGCTAGTGTTAGGCCGCAACAAAGGCGCAAAGGATGCGCCCACCTGTCGGGCGAAAGCCACGGATTGCATGAAGGTTGTAAGGGCGATTGAAGGTGCGGGTGGAGGGCGTTCTAAGGTGCCCACCCGCCGGACGTGGACGAGTATGGATTGCGGTTGGTGTGGGTTGTGCACGGGCACGCCCGCCCGTTTGGGCAAGGAAACTTGTGTTCAGTGGTCAGTTGTATTTCGGTTGAGGTTGAGGTGTGACCATCGTGCGCTATTGCATGGGTGGGCGCCCAACCCAGGTATAAACGCCGGTGGAGCCAAGCTCCCGACTATTGTACAAAATCTTTATATATATAATAAAAGAAGTTCTCTTGCATATGATTGTGTTCAAGCTGCTATTTTATCATGTTCTTAATAATTGTTTCCGCACATTATGATGTTATTCATTTTTATAATGAATGTTGAAGGCGTAGCTCATAATGTAAGCTAACAATGGAAAATGTTAACTACTTAGGCGGTGCCACACCCGGCCAATTTAACGAAAAAAGAATTGGGGGCGTGACACGTGGTATCAGAGCAGGTTCACAGGTGGTGAAGCCGTTGCTTGATGATGAACGCAGAGAACAGACATGTATGCAGGGAAAGTTATGGAGAAATCGTGGATGAACACTCTGGGTTTCATGGACTTGATGGTTCATGGCAAGACCATTCAAGCTCTGGTGGACACAGGGGCCACCCATAACTTTATGACGACATGGTTGGCAAAATAGGTTGTACTGATTATCTTCCCATTGAATATGGAAGTCAAGGCAGTGAACTCTAGAGCTAAAGTGGTGGGTTTTGCACACGAAGTGCCTATGCAAATAAAAGACTAGA
The DNA here is from genome assembly GCA_000404065.3 of Pinus taeda. Taxonomy (NCBI): domain Eukaryota; kingdom Viridiplantae; phylum Streptophyta; class Pinopsida; order Pinales; family Pinaceae; genus Pinus; species Pinus taeda. The sequence continues at coordinate 3,443 of APFE031211202.1, read as the reverse complement.
AGGGTCAGTTGGACTTCACGGTGATGTAGATGAACAACTTCGATGTGATAGTTGGATAGAATTTCTTGAAGAGAAACAGGGCTATTGTTGTCCCCTTCTGTGATGAGGTGGTGCTGGTTGGACAGTCACAAACTTGGACTTTGCCCACTCATATGCAAAGGAGGGAGGTGAAGGTGCAGCATGTTTCTGCACTGAGTTTGGAGAAGGCTATGAAGAAATCAGATATGGAAACATATGCGATGATGTTCAAGGGAGTCGAAGGTGATGGAGTGGGGACGCTTGTTCTAGCCGAGATTTCTGAGGTGCTGACCAAGTATGAAGATTTGATGCCTGATGAGCTACCAAAGAAGCTTCCACCAAGGTGTGCAGTGGACCATAGCATTGAGCTTGAGCCAAGAAAGCAACCCCCAGCTAAAGCACCTTATCGATTGTCAGGACCTGAGTTGGAGGAATTGAAATGACAACTAAAGGAGTTAGCTAATGCAGGTTTCATTAGACCTTCAAGGTCCCCTTATGGAGCTCTGGTATTGTTCCAGCGGAAGAAGGATTCGAATGAGCTACGAATGTGTTGTGATTACCGTGCATTGAACAAGCAGACGGTAATGAACAAGTATCCTTTGCCATTGGCTGCTGATTGCTTTGACAAGCTTGCGAAAGCCCGAGTGTTTTCCAAGTTGGACTTGAGGCATGGGTATTATCAGGTGTGGATAGCTAAAAGAGATGAGAAGAACACCACGATAGTAACAAGGTATGGTAGCTTTGAGTTCCTTGTTATGCCATTCGGGTTGTGTAACGCTCCTGCTACATTTTGCAATTTGATGGATGATGTCCTACGACCATACTTGGATTCGTCTGTAGTAGTGTACTTGGACGATATAGTAGTGTACAGTGACAACATGAAGGATCATAAGAAGCACTTGGCGATGGTGTTCGAGGCACTGAGGGAAAATCAGTTGTTCTTGAAGAAGTCTAAGTGTGTGTTCGCTCAGACCGAGATTTCGTTCCTTGGGCACATTGTTGGTCAAGGGTACATACGAATGGATACGAGCAGAGTGAAGGTGATCGAGGACTGGGTTGAACCAAAGAATGTCCATGAGATGAGGGCGTTCTTGGGCATGACCAACTACCAACGAAAGTTTGTAGAGGGGTACTCCAAGGTGACATTAGCACTGACAGACCTATTGAAGAAAGACAAGAGGTAGTGTTGGACGAAGAAATGTCAAAAGGCATTTGATGACTTGAAGAAGAGGATGGTTACAACACCGATACTGAAGTTTCCTGACTTCAAGAGACCGTTTGAGGTACACACTGATGCTTCAGATTTTGCCATAGGAGGGGTTCTTATGCAGGATGGGCATCTGGTGGCGTATGAGAGTCGAAAGTTGCAGGATAGAGAACGAAGGTATCCGGTTCATGAGAAGTGGATGACTACGATCATTCACTATCTTCATGTTTGGAGGCATTACCTGATTGGGAAGCCGTTTGTTGTCAAGACTAACAACGTTGCAGCAAGTTATTTTTCATCACAACCGAAGCTTTCTGCGAAGCAAGCTCATTGTCAGGACTTCTTGGCAGAGTTCGACATGACTATCGAGTATAGACCGGGAAGACACAATGTGGTAGAAGATGCCCTTAGTAGGAAGGGACAACTTGCAGCATTGGAGGGCGAAGACCAGGCAGCAAGGGGTAGGAGTCGAGTTCAGATGTCAGAAGAGATGTAGAGTAAGCTCAAGGAAAGTGTTGAAACCGATACTTTGGCACAGAATATAGTGAAGCAGATAAAGGAGGGGAAGACACAAAAGTTCTTTCTACGGGACGGGTTCTTGTTCTTTGGAAACCAACTCTATGTTCCAAAGTCATCTGGACTCAGGAGGCACCTTTTGAAGGAGTGCCACGATTTTCCATGGGCTGGCCACCCAGGGCAGCATCGTTCTTTGGCATTGTTGGAGAGAGGATTCTTTTTGGAGAAGATGCGAGAGGATGTGGAGGAGTATGTACATACATGCATCATTTGTCATCAGGACAAATTGTATACTCAGAGACAAGGAGGACTGTTGCAGCCTTTACCGATTCCTGAGAGGCCATGGATGAGTGTCTCGGTGGACTTCATCACTTAGTTGCCACAAGTTCAGGGGTATAATGGAATTATGGTCGTGGTTGATCGTTTTTCCAAGTATGTTGTCTTTGTTCTTACAAAGATGCCTTGTGGAGCCCAGTGGACTGCGGAGTTGTTCTTTAAGAATATAGTGAAGTATTGGGGAATGCCATTAAGCATTGTGTCGGATAGAGATCCGTGTTTTACAGGAAGATTTTGGACCACATTGTTCAAGTTAGTCGAGACAGAGTTGTTGATGAGTTCGAGTTACTATCCGCAGATAGATGGACAGACCGAGAGGATCAAAGCATTGTTGGAGGACTACTTGAGACATTATGTGATGGCTGATCAGAAGAATTGGCCTGAACTTTTGGATATTGCTCAGTCTAGCTACAATATTCAAAAGAGTTCTACGATGGGGTACAATCCATTTGAGTTGGTAAATGGGCAGATGCTGGTTGCGCCGCATACCATAGTGACAGGAGATTTAAGGAGGAGTCCTCATGCGAAGAAGTTCATGAAGGCTTTGGAGGAGACCTTGGAGTTGGCACGGTTGTGCTTGCATGATGCTACAAGGAGAATGAAGAAATATGCTGATCGAGGAAGACGGGATGCACACTTTAGTGTGGGAGATATGGTGTTTCTCAGGATTACCGGGGAGCAGTTTCAGCTAGCCAAGGGGACTGTGAGCAAACTGACATAGAAGTATGAGGGACCATTCCAGGTAAAGAAGAGAGTGGGGGAAGTTGCTTATGAGCTGGAACTTCCGCACCATATGCACATGAAGCATCCAGTTTTTCACATTAGGCAGTTGAATACATGGAGACTTGATGCTGATCATCCAGAGAGCGCTGAACCGCCGAGAGGACCAACCGGGATTGTGGACAAGCCAGGACTGGAGTTGGATAAGATTTTGAGCTTCATAACTACAAGGATTGGTTGCCACATGAAACGGGAGTATCTTGTCAGATGGAAGAATCCACCAGACAAAGAGAGCTGGGAATCGGAGGACTTGCTTTGGGGATGGAAGAAGAAGATTGCGAAGTATGAACGGAAGATACTGAGGCAGTCGGGATTTTCGAGGGCGACAATGATTTCAAGTGGGGGAGGATGTAACGTCCTGCGGTTCATGAGTGACTGGGCGCACGCTCCTTCCTCCGCGAGTTGCGACTAAGGCATAAAAATAGCGAGCGACCAAGGGAAAAATACATATGTATAGGCGAGTTGGCGCTCATGTGTATATAGGGCAAGTTGGAGGACTTTCCAAGCGAGCCGACCAAAGTGCGATGGCAAATGGTGGGCAAACTTGTGGGGTGGTCCCACGCCATAGGCGGGCCGACCACACGAT